>JAXIVH010000085.1:323971-331471 GCA_036785325.1 Urophycis tenuis | reverse complement strand
AAAGCAAAGTGGAGGAACAGTAGAATAAGGTGGTATGTCGGGGGGTAGGGCTGAGGGGCTGTGTCTACATTTGGGCTGTGGGTCAATAAAGTGGGACTGCAGCAAAAGGGGTCTCCATGAAAAAACAGCTAAGGGTGCCACCGTCTGGGGCCATGAGGAGCAACAGCTGGCCGGTCAGCTTCAAAGGGGACACTTAATGTGAATGGAGGCATTGACAGCAGGGCAAATGGGGAACTACTGCAATGACTGGACAGTCAACAAGAGACACTTTGAGACGTCATATAATGAACTGAAGTAATGATGGTTCAAAAGTACTTCCACATTCTTGTACTATTTAACATATTTGAGTGATCCCATACTGGTAATCAGTAAACTCAGTGCCTGGAAGAGAATATTATATTAGGAGGGAGTCCCAATATAACCCCTCCTCTCTCACCCCACCTCACCCTCTCCCATCCTCACCTCAACTTCACCCCTCATCTACCCCTCCCTCACCCCTCCCTCTCACTTTTCACTCTCCTCACCCCCCCCCCCTCACCCCTCCCTCTCACTTTTCACTCTCCTCACCCCCCCCCCCCCCCCCCCCCCCCCCTCACTCCTCCCCTCACCTCCCCCCTCCTTCACCCCACCTCACCCGTCCTCTCCCTCTCCCCTCCCTCACCTCTCCCTCACCCATACCTCATCCCTACCCCCCCCCCCCCCTCCTCACCCCAGGGGTGCTGCTGCTGACGGCGGTGGTCAACAAGCTGCGCAGGAACGCGGTGACCTTCAGGGACCAGTTCATCATCGCCTACGGCGGTCTGCGGGGCGCCATCTGCTTCTCCCTCGTCTTCCTCATCGACGACTTCCCCAAGAAGAGGCTCTTCATCACCACCACCATCGTGGTCATCCTCTTCACCGTCTTTGTGCAGGTGAGCAACAGCGAAAGGCAAGCAGTGACGTGAAAGTCAAGCAAAACAAGCGTTTCTTCAGGTGGACTTTTAATGTGGTGGAGTGTTCTTTGTGTTTTCATCGCTGTGCATCTGAGCAATTCTGAACAAAACAAAGTCAACAAAGTAAAACCCCTTTTTCGTCAACGCTGGTTACTGAACAAGCTGATTCAGCAAATCAAGATGGCTTCCTCAAAGAGAAAGTAAGAGTGGACTTTTACTGTGTGGGCTCACGCCATGTTCCACCACTGGTTGTCTGATCTCAGGGGATGACCATCAAGCCTCTGGTGGAGCTGCTGGAGGTGAAGAGGAAAAAGAGAGCCCTGCCCACAGTGAGCGAGGAGATCCACAGCCGGGTGAGCGGATGCAGTGGTTTGACCCGAGAGTTCAAGTCCTCAAAGTTGTCCTTTGTTCTCCTTTGAGTTCACAGTGAACATTTTGTCTCACACATTGAAATAATAATGACAATATTCTCAATTCTGCAATTTCCCTCAGGGATCATTAAAGTACTGTCTGTCTGTCCATCAGTTGATTGATCTGTAATCATAATAATATCAGCGTTTAACACGAAATACAATTTATGCATGTTATATTTACATGGCAGCCCACTAGATATGTCTTTGGTGTTACATATATGTGTGTAGCTCTAGTTAATGCTTACTGTTTATTTCCTAGATCCTCGACCACCTACTGGCAGGGATAGAGGACGTGGTGGGTTACTGGGGACAGCACTACTGGAAAGACAAGTTGGTTTAACTTCATTACCGAGGAGCTATATAGGCTCCGTGCAAGTAGTAATTCAACAGCTGTTTTACTTATTCTTATTTTCACCACTAGATGGCAGCCATCACCACCAATTGAGTCTCGTTTCAAATTACGACTGGCGTTATTGTAGGATGAGGGTGAGTTTACTCTGTGGCTTGTGTGTGTGTGTGTGTGTGTGTGTGTGTGTGTGTGTGTGTGTGTGTGTGTGTGTGTGTGTGTGTGTGTGTGTGTGTGTGTGTGTGTGTGTGTGTGCCTGTGTGTGTGTGTGTGTGTGTGTGTGTGTGTGTGTGTGTGTTGTCTGTGTGTGTGTGTGTGTGTGTGTGTGTGTGTGTGTGTGTGTGTGTGTGTGTGTGGTGTGTGTGTGTGTGTGTTTGTGTTTGCGTGTCAGGTTTGAGCAGTTCAACAAAAAGTATCTGCGACGTTTCCTGATCCGCGAGGAACGCCAGGCGTGCTCCAGCATCCTCCGAGTGTACGAGGAGCTGGAGAGACGAGAGCAGAGGGGAGAGGAGGAGGCGCCGATAACACAGTGAGATGAAAAAAAAAACATACGAAAATAACAAACATTATAAAAAAATAAAATAAAAATAACAATAAAGCAACCGCAGCAGTATAGTATACTTCCATGGCTACTCACTCCGTCATCACACGTTCCACTCACACACGAATCCAAGCCATTGGTGCTTGTAGTCTTGTGTGTGAAATAACCACCAAAACTTGAAACTGATTTGATCGATTCCTCCCTTAAGAGTGGAGCAGCGCTCCCAGAGCAGAGCGCTCCTCCCGGAGGAGATGGACAGCATCAGACGCATACTCTCCAGGAACCTGCACAACTTCAACAACAAGGTTCGGTCTCTCCAGATTCTATTATCTACATCTATCTAAAATCTTGATCTCTGAGTGTGCCAACCCTACATTTTGGAAATGTAACGTGCAAAAATATCTTGTGTTTTCCCAAGTCTGCAATTTCAGCTTGTACACCAGAATGCATCATGGGATTTGTTGTTGGCAATACTTAAGAGGCACATGAGAGGACTCTGGAGTTGTAGAACTGTAAAATACCGAGTCTACATGCACCCTAAGCGAACGAAAGCATGGTTTTGCCACGTCTCACAAGAGAAACACTGTGGCAGTCTCAAACACAACGCAACAATTTCACAATGAATTACCAAACAATGACCAAAACAAACACAACTCACAACACCATGACTTACATTGAACTACTTCTATACCCCCAAAATGGTGGCAGTCACTGTGTTGTGACCTACATTATAAGCCCCTCTACTTTGCACAATTTATACCTGCACATCTATTTTTATTTTAATATCTACACCTCAGTGAGACTCAGTTACCAATCGCACTGTTCATCTACCAATTGCACTGTTCATCTCAATGATGATTACTAAGTATGTATATAAGTTTTCATTCTTTCATTTGACCTGATTCTAAGAGCTCGCATATAATTTTATCTTAATTGACGGGTAAATCTATTTATTGTTTATTGTTTATACTTATTGTTTATACTTATATTATATAGGTTTTTTTTATTGCACTCCTCTATCCCCTTGTAATGCTGGTCAATGTGCATTTCTCCTAAGGGGGGATTAATAAAGGAATATCTATCTTATATCTTATCTTAATATCTTATCTTATAAACAGTTCTTCATGATAACCCACCATACACTCTGAGTTTCCCTCTTTGCTCTCCTCTGTTCTCTCCCCCCCTGCCACAGCAAACCCCGGCCTACAGCCGCCACAACGCTGCACCAAGAGGCGTCCAGCGACCAGTTCAGGAAGCCAGTGCGCAGGCACCAGAGTCTGGCGGAGAGCAGCTCCTACTCCTCGTCAGCCCCCCACTGTGCCCAGGTGTGTGCGCACTCGTAGACACACACGTCGTGTACCCATAGGTAGTAGCGTCAGCGCGCCTGGTGAGTGTGCACTGGCAGCTCTTGCATTTAGTCAGGGATGTAACGGCGTGGCACGCGCACACACACACACAGACACACACACACACGCACACAAGCACAGGCACACACACACACGCAAACACACACACGCACACACACACACACACACACACACACACTAGAGTGCGGATCGGGCCGGAATTTTCTGTCCGAGTCCGCCCGCGTCCCGACAGAACAGTAACCGAACCCGAGCCGAGCCCGACAGGCATCAAGCTTTTTATGTCCGAACCCAACCCGAGCCCGACAGGCGTCAACATGCGCGGGTCAATGAAACATTTAAAATCGCGCCGATGTGACCGAGCCCGACCCGAACCCGAGCATGATTTCTAAATATTTGTCCGAGCCCGACCCGGCCCGTTGGGCTTGGGTCAGTTATCCATCCTCTAACACGCGCGCGCACGCACACACACACACACACACACACACACACACACACACACACACACGCAACCACACACACACACACACACACACACACGCAACCACACACACACACACACACGTACACACACATGTGGGGGTCCTGCATTGTGTGACGAGATGCTGTGTGTTGTGTTGTCGTTGTTCCGGTGACAGGGGGAACGCACAGAGCTCAGCGGATCCCAGAGGAAACGGACGGGCTCAGCCGCTCTCACACAGGTGCCCCGCTGCTCCGGGGGGGAGGGGGGGGGGGGGGGGGAGTCACACCAACAGCCCCCCATCTCAGACAACTGTTGAGTTGACCGGTTGAAGGCCGAGGGAACGCGGGTGTTTCTGTTACGCCGCATTGCATTTTTAAAGTAATTCATTTGGGGGGCATTTAGCAGACGCTTTTACCCAAAGCGACTTACAAAGAGCACATTTTTCATGGCAAGGTGAACACTACATTGCTGCTAATACAGTAAGAAAGTCAGCCAGAACAAGTTGGAAGCATTTCAATTGCTAGGTTAACAATTGCTAGTATACATTCAGTGCATGAGCGCACCACTGGAGGGCAGGATGGTCTTCTGCCGGTTGTTGGGGGGGTTTCGAAGTCGGAGGGTTCTTGGTTCCAACCCAGATGTCCACAGTAGAAGTCTATACTACTAAATACTGGAAATGTTAGGGAGGTTCCAACGTTTATATATTGTAATATTATTTGTGGTTGGAGTGCTAGACTGTTTGTGTCTATTTTTTTTAGAGGAACTAAGCTGGCAACGTGCAGGCTAGTCCGGTTGTTTCCCGGAGCCTCCCTTAAGCCCCTTCTACAACATGTCTTCAATTTGTGACACAATCAGACGAAACAACATGCTTCCTCTTCTCCCGCGGCAGTGTGCTCCAGCAGCCCCCGGCCCGTGGCTCTGGACAGCCCGGCCGCGGGCCCCGCCGGCCAGCCGCCGGGGGAGAACCAGGGGGCCCCGGCAGCCCGCGGAGGACCAGACCCTCTCGGAGCAACGGGAGCCCCCGGGGAGACCCCCGAAGAAACAGCTCAGCTTCGCCTTTGAGAACGAGAAGCAGGCGTGAGGACGCGGCAACGAGCGAGAGGAGGACGAGAGAGACAGAGAGAGAGAGAGAAAGAAAGAAAATCAAAGAAAGCAAAAGAGATTTGAGAAGTGTAAGGAACGCAGCCTTCAGGTGTGTAAAATGTGGCACCCATGAATTGCTTAATTGCAAAAAAAAAAAAAAAGTTTGTATAATATTCTACCTAAGTATCGGAGTGCATGGCCGGCCTGTTTTAAAGGCCGTTGAATGTTGTGTATACAATATGGTATCCAATAAAGGACATGGATGGTCGTTGGGCTGCTTGGCATGTGTTTGTTTTGATTGCGTGGCGGAGGCGGCGGTGGCTATAAAAACATCCCGGCTGCTAGCTTTTGGTGGCTAACTCCTCAGCCGCCACGGAGGTATGTAGAACATGACCTCCGCGGGCCTCTCGTTAGCAACACTGCTCTAATTTATTCTGAGGTTCGTGCCAGAAAGTTGCACCCAGCGTAGAAATGCCTGAATGTCATAAACACACACACAGAGACACACACCAAACTCTCTCATGCAAACACACAAACACACACACACACACACACACACGCACACACGCACACACGCACACAGGCACACACACACACACACAGCACATCCTGACACGCGATATTGGTGGGGACATACCATTGACCCACTGGGAGCAGGTCAGTGCAATAGTTAGACTCAATTGATTCATTGCACTGTTACTCTGTGGGCATACCAGGACAGTCTTACCGCTCCCAGAATAGCCCCCTCCCCTCCGGCGCGTCCATGACATTCCAGTGAAGCCATGCTTTGACCATACTGTCACGAGCGCCACCAGTCTCAGGGAGGTGCCCAGAGAGTCAGTGGCGGTATCTCGGGACGAGCGGACCTCCAGCCTTGCAGGACCCGCCTCGGGGTGACCACCGGACAGACAGACAGTCAGGTTGGGGGGCAGGGGGGGGGGGGGGGAGGCATTTCTGGAAGCAGAACTAGGGGTCCCGGGGCCCCGAGGAGGACGAATGAAGACGGCGGGCAGTGGCGCTGGCCGCCGGGCTGTGCGGGGTCCTGGGGACGCTGTGCTTCCTGCTGGCCTTCGGCACGGACTACTGGCTGCTGGCGAGCGACAACTGCGGACCGCAGGACGCACGGCCGACGCTGCCGCCGCCCGGAGACGGAGCTGTCGGCAACCGCAGTGAGGTAGGAGGACGCGCCCGGGAGCAGGCGCCCGCCCCCCCCCCCCCTCCCAACCCCCTCTGGGCACGCAACAGCACGTCGCGTGTTGCGTGGTGGCTGTGCTGCTGAGCGTGCAGGTGAAGCCTCTGTTGATTACCGCCGCCGCAGCCGTGCTCTTTCGCGCGCAGCCCGCGCGGTTACATCAGATTGCGGCGGCGCGCCGGGGTTGTGCTAGCGAAGAATCCCGCCCGTTACTGTATTACTAGTGCCGCGCGTTAGCTGACGTCAAGGCGATACGACACAAAGCAAAGCAATGCACACGCTCGGTGACGAGAACGCGCGACGGCACCGCGGCCATCGACCGCGGGTTGTCCTTCTCTGGCGATATCCAAACAGACAGTCTGCCGAGGGGGCCCATGACAAAACATCTCAACGCCTCAACTAATCAATAACATCTTCTTGTAAAAAAAAAAAGGAAATAAATAAAAAATCGCGCCTTTGCCGTATACCCCCCCGAAACACCACCGTGCCGCAAAAACCGCCGCGGTAAGGGAATGATGAAAACAGCCCCTATATACATAATTCAGCACCATCAATCATACGTTGACAAGCAAGTGAAGAACATCATTCATCTGGGGCTCCTCAGAAGTCTCCGAAAGAAGGGGGAAAAAAAACAAAAAAAAACTTGCAGTCCAGCAAACCTCTAATGAGAACCATGTCTTGATGCTGGCGGGTCCTGGCACCGCAGAAACTAGAGAACCGCGGGCCAGCTCTCACACACACACACACACACAACCACAGACACACACACACACTGACACACACACTGACACACACACACACACAGGGGGCCGTTGGCTAACCAGTGCCAGGTGAAGGATAACGGACAAGAAGGGCCTCTATTACGTTGGGCTTGTTGTCGGACGTTGTCAAAGGGAATATTTGTCCACCCCCGTGTGTATGGAAGCGGCTTTTGAGGTGATCCTGATGAAAGTGGGGAGGGGTGGGGGTGTAGATCACAGTGTACAAAGCCACTGGCTGTCGTCTGCGCCCGTGCTCGCTCGCCCGAACTCACGGGCGAGCGTGGAAGTCCCAGAGAACACGTGTCCCCATTTGCATCAAAATTGATGATGTCGCTTGCCAAAGGTAAGTATACGTCTGTAGTTTACCAACTCCCATCTGTCGCAAACCTCCTTAGCTTACTTGTT
>JAXIVH010000085.1:318055-321271 GCA_036785325.1 Urophycis tenuis | reverse complement strand
GGAGGAGGAGGCGAGGAGGAGGCGAGCGAAGGGGAGGGATTACAGCCCTCCAGGCCGGGACGGCCGAACACAGAGGTGACAAAGAATACACTGGAGTGCCCCGCCCTCCTGGGACAGCCCACTGATGAGATGCATTAAAATCAGACGCTCCCTCTGCCATATGGCCGTGCCCCTTTATCAGCTGCACTTTATTGTCAACTATGATCCATAAAAACAGCAGCGCGTGTTCACATTTCCCCTCTCTCTCTCTCTCTCTCTCTCTCTATCTCTCTCTCTCGCTCTCTCTCTCTCTCTCTCTCTCTCTCTCTCTCTCTCTCTCTCTCTCTCTCTCTCTCTCTCTCTCTCTCTCTCTCTCTCTCTCCCTCTCTCTCTCTCTCTCTCTCTCTCTCTCTCTCTCTCTCCCTCTCTCTCTGTTTACTTGTTCTTCACTTATGAACAATATGAGTTTCTTATTTTGATACTTTTGACTTTTTGGTCTTTTGTTTACTTATGCACACCACACATTGCATAATTGTTTCAGATGTTCATGTAAATGTTATGTTTCATAAGAAGTGTTTTGGGTTGGCACTGTTTCAGTCCAAAGTAGAACTGGAAGGAGCAAAGCAGCAAACCGTCTTCACAAAGGCAGAGTTGATGAAAAGACACAACTACTTTCATTAGGTCTATCCTGTGTCTTATGATGAAAGCCTTCACATGCAGAGACACTGTTACTCCTGCACAGAGCTCTACCGTTTCTGTAAATACTTGTACTATTATTACACCGTTACTATCATTATCATACTGAGTTTCCAGGTGTATTTTCACAACGGGGAAACACAACGGCACATCTTTGCGCTGTCATTTGCGCTTGCCCTTTGTCACCACAGACATAATGATGTTATGAACAGGAGCTGTTATGTAAAACAGATATACTCTATTTTTTAACACACACAAAATTACCGGCAGAGTGAACATGGCGCAATTACGTTTTTTAAATTACGCAAATAGATTCTCTGGATTCTGTTTTGTGAGCTAAACCCCCACACACACAGTAACACACACACACACACACACACACACACACACACACAAACACACAAAACACACACACACACACACACACACACACACACACACACACACACACACACACACACACACACACACACACACACACACACACAGTAACACACACACACACACACACACACACACACAGTAACACACACACACACACACGCATAGTAACACACACATCCACACATACACATCCACACACACACAGTAACACACAAATCCACACATCCACAGACACACACACACACACACACACACACACACACACACACACACACACACACACACACACACACACACTTGCGCAGTAACACACACACAGATAAAAAGCTTCAGTAATGTAGCGCTGGTCTCTAGTTTGACTGGCGGTGTCTTGCAGGTACAGAGAACATTCATGTTGTTTTTATGGACCCCCCCCCCCACACTCCCATCTTTGCAGCAGCTACTCCTGCAACATATGTTACATAATGTCATGGAGGCATGGAAACCATAGCAGGCATATAGACAGGAGAACAGCTACGGGTATTAACACAAGAGAAAGACATTCATGCTTATGCACATCCACACCAGGACATCAATGTCTAACAGTATATATTATTGCATGCGTGCACAATATTATGTTGATCTAGCTATGTGCCTGATTGCACCTACTGTACACATGTGTACACGCCAACATACCTCTCTCTCTCCCTCTGCACTATAATATAATCAATAATAGAAACACAAATACATATGAATATATATTGAAGATATACCCATGAACATGCTACATATACAAATACCCACACATCATACACAGTACAGCTGTGTACATTTACACTAAGGAACAGAGGACAATTCAATACGTCATGAATATATTTAAAGTGTATTTTCACATCTGAGAAAGTACAGATTTATCTCATGTTGTGTATTTTCAGGGATTTGGGAACTTTAGTGAAGCCACTTGCAGGCCTCCTATGACAGAATGTGGGAAAGTGGAGATATGCCTGCGTGGATTGGAGAGGAGCATCGCGACAGCTAATGTTGCCATACTGTCACTGATACATGCTGGAGGTCAACAAACACGCCGTAGATTCAATTCTGACTGATGTGTGAGCATCGGACAGGGGGGAGGGGGGGGGGGGGGGGGGGGGGGGGGGTAACGGGCGGTGGTGGTCGGTGGTGGTGGTGGGGTGGTGGTGTGTGCGTGGTTGGACGGTGCGGAATGGGAAATAAGATTAATCACGTAACCCAAAATCAATTTCACGTTCTCAGCCCACCCCTCTGAAGAGCTGAGGGCTGTCCGGCCAGCCCCAGTGAGCTGCCAGGGATCAGGAGGCAACACCACCGCAGAAACAAGCCGCTGCTGTTGCTGCGATGTAGCGGGGGCCGCAGGAACCTCGTGGTTTACACAGGGACCTAACATTGGACTGCTGGAAAGCTGTGGAATTCTGTAATTCCTAAGACCGGAGTGACCTAGATAGTCAATTTATTAAGACTGAAATTGAACTTCACGAGGCTGACGTCCATACGGAACAGAAGTCCCCCAGGGGCATTTTTTTTGGCTTCCTGAATTCAAGTTTACAAATTAGAGAAAATGCAGAATCAATATTTGACTGAAAATTATCTGAGGTTCACATGCAGGGAGAAATAATAATACTTAGAATTTGTAGGCCTATTTTATTTCAAATGAAAACAGCTGAATGCTTAAGTGGTATAGAAAGATCACGATTGGTCTAAAGTAGACAATATTTAGGCCTATTAGCAGTCCAATGACAATAACAGGCTTCATTTTAAATATGTGAAATAGAAAGCGTTGTGAATGGTTTAAAAAAAACCCAAAGAGCCTTCTCAGAGCAATGTCAAATGCGATGTGGGAACAGCGAATATACCTGTCGGACGTACAATTGGCCAACATGTTTTATTCTTTTTTTTTTTTCTTTCCTTGAGACACTGTCAGCAGATCTGGTTACGCTGGAACACTTCACACCGCGCCGACTGAAACAAGACATTGCGACGACTGTGTGACATAATCCCTCAAAACTGTCTACTAATGCACTCATTTCATGTGGACTGTTATTTTTCTGGAGCCGTGGTAGAATGTGAGCTACAGCGGACATATAACTGCTAATGAGGAGGTTTTTTTTTTTTTTTTTTTAAACTAAAGCCCCGCACTCTATA
>JAXIVH010000085.1:273055-313055 GCA_036785325.1 Urophycis tenuis | reverse complement strand
GCTGCGTCATAACCTTGTCGCATTAGTACCTGCACACACACACACACACACACAAGCGCACACACAGGCACACACACGCACATTAACCATCTATGACCTATCATGATGGCGGGAGTTTTTTTTTAAGAATCATAATCATAGTGGAAGTGAACTCTGTGCCCTTGAATCGAACAAACTGGATCTAATCTAACTGCATGAACTCCGCGAGGGTCACCATTTGCACATTGAAGGTGCTTTGTAATGCAAGCGGGTGCCTTTGATGCGGATCAGCAATATGGAAATGGCGCCGTCGTGGCCTGTGACCACTGCTCCTCTCCGGCCCCCCTGGATGGAACATATGGGCTTTCGCCGCAGTCCCTCTTTATGACCGCGAACCCAAATGTACACGTTCCTCAGGCTGCCGTTTTCTGTCTTTGTGCTCCGCATGCCTGTGGTTTGGCCCTGCTCTTAAAAAGACGCTTGGTTATCCAAGCATGGTGCATATGCCAAGGTGTCTCTGAGAGCCATATTTAATCCGCTCTCTCTCCCCCCTCTCCCTCCCTCACTCACTCACTCCCCCCTCCCCCCCTCACCTCTGGGGCCACAAAGTTGGCCGTGTAGCAGGGTGTGAGCAGCAGGCCGTTGCCCCCGCGGAGCTGCTTCGCGAAGCCAAAGTCACAGATCCGGATGGAGTCAGGGTTCCCTGAGTCGTCCATGTACAAGATGTTGCTGGGCTTCAGGTCTCGGTGGACCACCTGATGGAACAGGGGGGGGGGGGGGGCAGGGTGGGGATGAGACTGGCGTCCGAACACCTCTGAAGAGAATACATTTCCATCTCTTTGTGTCACGGCCGTCTATTTCAACACGCACATCCGTCCCGATTCGTGGCATAACGCGCATTACGCTTGAGAGTGTGCAGCATGTAAAGCAAGTCTACGACGTACGGTGGAAAAAACGCCATATAATTCCCAATGGATTTACGAAAATAATTTCACACTCAAGACGACGCTTTAAAACGCATGACTATTAAAAAGGGCCCCCGTTTTCAAAACCGGACGTTACGTATTAACGCAGGCCTGTCCACCGAGAGCCACGCTGAGCAGATCAACTCCCCGGTCGCCCGACTCATCCTCCATCCCGGTGGACACATCCAGCTGGTTACAGCCACTCAGTGACGTCACCAGTGGATGGGTGACGACATTTGCCTGTAACGCTCGCCCAGCCTCCCGCCCAGGGGGGTCGGGTGCGAATCGGACCCGTGTTGGGCGGGGCCGGCCTACCCCTTGGCAGTGGAGGTAGTCGACGGTCTTGGTGATGGTGTAGAGTACGGCGCTGGCCTCCCGCTCCGAGAAGAACTTCTGCCGCAGGATCTTGTCCAGCAGCTCGCCGCCCTTCATCAGCTCCGTCACCACGTACACGTACCTGCCCTCGTCGTACACCTGGAGCGACACGCACGCGCACACACACACACACACACACGATCAGGATTAGTGTCACACATGACCCATATAATGAAGAAACGACTCTTGCCCAATTGATTCTTGCTCTTGTGGTTTATGTTTAACTCGACTAAAGGTATGGCGGTCAATAACAAATCAACCTTATCCAGTCAATTCACAATTTACATGGCAACTACATTGATTATGAAGAAATGCTTTCTACATTGAGAAGATTGAGAAGAACAAAAAAATCCACGCACGTCTTTGAGGGTGATGATGTTGGGATGCTGTCCGTATCTCATCAGGATCTCAATCTCCTCCGACGGGTCCCTCTTACTCTTGTCTATGATCTGAGAGGCGCGCACACACACACACACACACACACACACACACAAATCAGTTAATATAACCAAGGTAACCAACTCTCCCCCTCACCTGTAAAATCAATCCCATTCAGGGATTGTTAAATGGCATGAGGTGAATGTCTGAATTGGTTAACACGGCTAGAGCAAAAGGCTGCAGCTGTGCTGCCCTCTACTGGCGCAGCAGCCACTGACAAAATGTCTCCCCCTAATAAACCCTTCAAGACAAACCTTTCAGCGAGAGCTGGATTCGTTGAATTTGATTCAGATTTAGCTTTAGCAACCGTTTGACCCATCGATTATTTATAGAGGCCACACAAAGAAGAGGAAGTGTTTCCTGCAGGCCGAGCTGCCAAGCGTCGCCCGGGCGACCAGAGACTGCGACCCCTGGAACGTGACCAATGGCAGCGTTCCAGGCGGATACCTTTACCCGTTGACCCGGCGACGCCAACTGCCTGCACAACAGAAGGCTGACGCAACCGTTTTTTCCTACAATGTATCACGTAGCCGTCGTCTACTCACCCCGTTAACAAGAACGTTGAAGCTAGCCGCCCTATGGCTAAACAGTTTCCTTTAAACAGTTTCCTTTAAAACAGTTTCCCTTTCCGCATGAATTTTACTTTGATTGATTTTTATCGCGCTCAACAAAAACCACAGTTGTATGATAATGGCAGCCATTGTTTCGGCGTTCCCGGCGCGGTTTCCACGGGTTACCTTCACAGCGTAGTCAGCGGAGGAGACCCGATGGACACAGCGCTTGCAGATGGAGTAGGAGCCCACGCCGATGTCCTCCTGGAGGTCGTAGAGGTCAGAGAACTGCGCCGAGCCCGTGTGCATCTAGGGAAAGCCCAAGGTCTCAGCATCAGCATCTTGTGCGACGGATCGATTAAGTTGTACTTAAAAGTCCATCGCACCCAATAGGTGCCCGGGCCATAAGGGCTTGTAGGAAAGTTACAAACACACAAGTGATACAGTACATTCGTACTTATATATCGATTGATCTCAAATAACGATATGATAATGAACAAGCCATAATAGAAAAGAAGAAGGGCATTTAGCAGACGCATCGATTAGGGGCACGCATCGAAGGGCATTTGTCTGCCAAATGCCCTTCTTCTTCTTCTTCTTCTTACAATCACTACATTTGTGGGGTTCGACATGTGGACAGCTGGAGGTGGGGATCGAACCGCCAACCCTCCGGTTAGTGGTGGACCCGCTCTACCCACTGAGCTATGGCGCCCCATAGCTCAGTGGGTCAGTGGGTCGTCTTCGCCCCGAAAGCCAAATCTGAACGTTTTGCCAAAGCAGGAAGCAGGAAGCCTGCTCGTCAGACATCTTCTTGCGAGTGTTCCTTCTGTGGGTGCAGATATTTCGCCCGGTTCCATCACTAATCCCCTTCAGCACAGATGTGTGCTGCTGCTGTTACACCTCAACCCCCACAGGGAATAACGACCAAAGTGAACAAAGCGCCCGTCAATCTCAGGGCGACGTCGCTCGGCTCAAACTTCAAAACGGCGTAACCGCGGAAACGGCCCCGCGCGGCGTTAGCCTCCGTTTGACCCGTTTTTTCGCCAACGACCGACCGCCCGTCGTCCTTCGCGGCTGCGCTTGACCTCCTGTTCTCCTGGAAGTGGACGCGGTGCCGCGCGGTGGGTTAACCGGGGGTAAGAGAGTGCGTTTGCGTGCCCACCTGAACTATAGGCAGGATGCTGAGCAGGGGCGAGCCCTTTGCGTTCTCCTCCAGAGGCGCCGGCGCAACGAAGCTGAAGCCTTTGAAGAGCTGGTGGGCGTTCGCACTGGGAGGGATACCGGGAGAATCTGCCACACACACACACAGAGTTGTGAAGGTTGCCAACGTAACCGTGGTTACCGGAGCGGCAGGTTGCCCTGGGGCAGCGTGCTTGTGTAGGTGTGCAAACTCTTTACCTTTCGGGGTTTTCGCGGTGAACTCGGGGTCAAAGCAGAACGTGTCATCTGGTTTGC
Source organism: Urophycis tenuis (assembly GCA_036785325.1). Lineage (NCBI taxonomy): Eukaryota > Metazoa > Chordata > Actinopteri > Gadiformes > Phycidae > Urophycis > Urophycis tenuis. The sequence continues at coordinate 309,292 of JAXIVH010000085.1, read as the reverse complement.
CCGCGGCGGGCTTGAATGGGGGCTGCAGCTCCCTCCTGTACAGCTTCTGTTGTGGATAATAAGACACACAACGCGCCGAAACACGTATTAAAAAAAATAAATAAATACACACACACACACGCACTCTCACAAACCTATCACGTCGACAACCACAACAACAACAACAAACATGTATTAAAACCCCCTAATAAAACGCACACACAGAAGCAAAAGTGCGATGTAGTGGGGACCTGTTGATGCGTGATGGAAAGGCCGACCATCAGATTAACCCCTTCCCCTCCCCTCACAGCTCTGGCTGCCCAATAGCTTCCTGCTGCTGCCTAAACACTCACACAGCGCTATTAGGGCACACACACCGAGAGCTGGCCTTCTGCCCAGACATGCACCAACACACACACACACACACACATGCACACACGCGCACGCACGCACACACACGCACACACACAATCACCCTAAGCAGGCCAGCAGTCAGGTTGCCAACAGTCTGTTATGTGTGAATCCTGAACAGAAGCTGAACAACTTAGTTTTTGTGCATGTGTGTGTGTGTGTGTGTGTGTGCGTGTGTGCGTGCGTGTCTGTGATAAAAGTTTTACAGCATGCTCTGTCTCGTACAGCTGCGTTGTACGCGATTCACACCAATCACCAGCAAGCGGTACCACCGCAGACTGGAGACCGGTCACCGACCGGTTGACTGACCGTCGCTGGCTGACTGGTTGACTTTTGAACTACTTGCTTACTTTATATTTCCTGTTACTGGTTAAGTGTGTAATGGGGTGTATTTGGAAAAAAAGGTGTGTGTGTGTGTGTGTGTGTGTGTGAACTCACATTCCAGTCAATAGTGGAAAAGAAAGCGTGCCGTTTGATCTCTTCCACGCCATCGGCCCCAGCGCCTGGAGAGGGAGAGAGAGGGGAAGTGTGCAGAATACGATTTCCCACTTCATTACCACTTTACTACCAGTTTCCATTTGACGCACGCACACACACCGACACAGACACACACACACACAGGCGCATGCACGCACACACACACACACACACACATACACAGATGCAGGCACACACACACCAACACAGACACACACACAGACAGACACTTACAGATACACAGACACTGCACACAGACACTCTCTCTCTCACACACACACACACACACACACACACACACACACACACACACACACACACACACACACACACACACACACACACACACACACACACACACACACACACACACACACACACACACACACACACACACACACTCCTCTTTAGGGAACTGCTTTCAGAGTCTGCTGCTAAATTAATTACAGCTCGGCATAATCAAATGGACCAAGGTGAGGAACACAACTCAATTTACTTTAAGTATTCTGGTAAAACAGTTAGCTCAGTGTTGAATGAGTCCAGAGCTCATTGATTGAAAATTAGGAATTCAGTGTAATTCAGGTAACTGATTAATCATTGTAGTCAATTTGAATGTGTAATAACAAATTCAGTATATCCCTCTGCCCTGTGATTAGTTGGGATTCACAATCATTTGTTTGCGAGTTAATTGGTTAATTGGTTGGATATTGGTTGTGTGTAGTTGTTTTGGCTGCTTGGCACATGGCAGCTGGTATATCAAGGCCAGCGTGGAAAAGACCAGTTGCCACCTCCATCTCAGCCATGTTGTTTGACAGAGTTTACAGTTGTGTCATATTGAATTACATACATGCATACTCCTTTCAATTTGCTTTTTGCGTTTATTATTGCAAGCTGAGGTGGGAGTGGACAACTTTATGTTGGTTCCCCATAGGCAGTCCTAAGATAATGTATTAAGCGGAGCTATTTTGCTGCTTATGACAGATATTCCGTTTCTTTCATCATTAAGTTTGCACTTAAAGGGGAACAGTGAAACTGGCTGTTCTTCTGTGTACAGACTACCGTTTCTACTAGTGCAACAACAACTCACTTTCTGCAAATAAAATGGCATAAAAGATAGACGATTGAGATCATTGGTCTAAGCTTTGCCCACTCCATTGGAATAATTACGTAAAAAGTCTCCTCTAATTCTTCCCAAATGACAAGCAAATGTAGTGCTATATCAAAGTTATAATTACTGTTTAAAAAATGGCAAAGTGTGACAGTTCCCCTTTGAAATCTTTACGTGGCTGATGGACAACACAGGAAGAGACAAAAGCAAGCATTTAAGACATCAATTTAAGCTCTCGTGACCGGCCATTTTGCTATGACTTGACATTTTACACCACTACTCAATGCGTTCGCTCCCTCACAGGGGGGCGGACAGAGCGAGAGGCGCCCTTCCTTACCGAGTCTGTTGGCAGGGTTACGTTTGAACAGCATCCTCAGCAAACTCTGGGCCTCCAGACTCAGGAACTGTGGCATCCCCAGCTTAGCTCTGTGAGTAAAACGGGATCAGGGCGGGTTAGGGGTGAGCTCAGATGGAGGAAACACCACACACACGCATACAGGAAAGTGAGCGAAGGCAATATTGAACACGTTTGAAAAAACAAAAATAAAATAAAAAGTCAAAAGTTGGCAGTGGTTTAAACGACAACCAAACAGACGATTCGCCCTGTACCCCCCCCCCCCCATGAAAAAAAATTGAGAAAACACGTTATCTCCGGCTTCTGGTGGAAGATGATTTTTTTTTTTTTCATCTAGGGGCGGGGCTCCATCAGTCCGTATTCACAATTTCCATGTTTTGAAAACTTTGCATGTATTTCGAGATTCGGACCAGGATCCATCTATAGCACTGCTATGGTACCCACTTCATCACTTTTATAGGTAGTTTGAGGGTCTGGTTATCCTCAAACAAAAGCTGATGTCCAAATAATAGGGACTAATATTGCTAACAGCTCCGTGTCCTACAAAGCATTCTCAAGAATTTTCATGACTAATGTACCAAACCCAACGACCTTCGGGGCCTGCTAGCATCCGCGACAGCATCCATGACCATCCTCGTCTGTTGACGAGGTCATGAATGCTAATCTCAGAATTCTGTGAACACGTTCCCATCCCAGGGTTGCTCGCGGCAACGCCATGCGCGGGTCCTTCGACGGAACCCGCCGGCGTGAGAGAGCGGAGGCGGGAGACTCACTTCAGGATCATGTTCATGGTCTCGTTGCGGTCTTTCCCTTGGAACGGTAATGTCCCCGTCAGCATCTCGAACTGTGAACCACAACAAGGAGAAGAATGACAAAGACGAAGCGGTTCGACCCGCACGGCAACCCTTCTCAGAATGGGCAAATAGACTCGAAGGTCAACCGAATGCACTGTACTTGAGGATCAGATCGAGGTGAGGTAAATGTTGACTTTTGAGTGTGTGTGTGTGTGTGTACCATTAGCACGCCTAGCGACCACCAGTCAGCGCTCTGTGTGTGTCCTCTCCTGTTGACCACCTCAGGGGCCATATACTCCACCGTACCACAGAAGGAATATGCCTTCTTATCAGCATCTACTGACTCCTTACTTAACCCAAAGTCTGAGGCAGAAACAGAGACAGAAAGAGAGAACCATTATGTCACACTGTAATGCACAAGAGGATTGCCTTCGGGCCAATACATCCATAGGTGGAAGACTACACACCTAAGCAAAACCATGAAGCCATTAATATAATGAACCAGTAAAAATGGAAATGTATTTGCGTTATTATGTTTCGTACATATATGGTACCACTTAAAAGCTTTAATTGACAGTTAATTACAGGAATAGGCAAGTAATTACCTGTTAACTTGATATGACCAGCTTCATCAAGTAATATACTGAAAAACAGAACACATTTTACTTACTCAAACCCCAAAAGTAAGGCAGTGTCATATACAGTATGCATTATAAATCATAACCAAACTTAACTATTAAGAGCAGAGACATAATTTATTTTTTTTACAAGTGAAGTCACGTGTGAGAAGTAAGTTGAATAGGAGTGAGGTCACAGGTCAAAGGAATAGCAGTGAGGTCACGGGTTAAAGGAATAGCAGTGAGGTCACAGGTCAAAGGAATAGCAGTGAGGTCACAGGTGAGAGGAATAGCAGTGAGGACACAGGTAAGAGGCAAAATGTTGACGTCTCAGGTCAGAGGTTAAGAGGTACAAGGTGAGGTCATAGGCAAGAGTCACATGGTAATGGTGTGAGGTCACATCTATGGGGACTAGGTGGGGGCGGGCTGATAAGGGATGGGTAAGGGATACATGGGTTATGGCTACGAAGAAGGGTTCAGAGATTCAGAGGTGCGGTCACATGGGAAAGGCATGAGCTAAGACAAGAGGAGGCAGGGTCACGGAGACCAGTGGTTGGGATGTCCATACTTCTCTGGTTTGAGATCTCTGTAAACTATGCCCAGCGTGTGCAGATGGTCGAGGGCCAGGGCCAGCTCTGCAAGGTAGAATTTCACATCCTCCTCTGTAAACATAACCTGACAAGAACTGGACAAATTTACTCTCTGGACTCAGGAGAGGAAAGAAATGCAGCAGCTAGAATCAAGAACGTCAAACAAAAAAGAACAAACACAGCATTATTGGTTATTTTCAAACATCTACTCATGAAAACAGCTGTAAGGTGGAGCCTTAAAGCCCCTCTCCAGTGTTTTAGCAGTTCAAGCCTTTACGAATGACACGCTTCATGTCTAAAACAAACACTTTATCACATTTATCTGACATTTATCTGTAGGCAAGGATATGCATGCGGTACTTCTATCATTGAACATTTGTTGGGCCACAGGCAGGAGGCAGAAGGGGGTCTTTAACGCTACGGGCAGCCATGTTGTTAACCACGACATACTTTCAAACAAAAACAATTTTTAAACAGTGTATCTAAGTGCAATAGGTCATAAGGCTAAGATGAGTAAACAATAAAAGCATGCAACAAGAGATGAATGAGGTGTAAATGCCTCCACAACGTTTGCCCTCCTTGTGACGTTGCCGTTGATTGAGATTTGACTGATCTAACAACACCACACAATTTAGAAAAAGTTAGTCAGAATTACTTCATTTGACGGAGGATATGTATGCTATGCATTGGTATCGTCACAATGGACCTAATTTCCCCTGGAATCACCTCTTCCATCTCTGTGCTTACATTCTAAAATAATAATAACAGATGAAAACACACCTCCGAGCTTATATGGAGACAATAACGTTATTGTCTGTATTGTTGCATCACCATGCCTACTGTCTACACAAAAGTCAAAAACACTTCTAACCCGAAATGGAATCAGCGGTATAGCAACACAGCAGACAATCAGCCTCTTTCATTGTATGGCCTGAACAAAAGGCAGTGAATCTGTTCAACTCAGTGAGGCCGTTGAGAGCCACAGAAGAGGCTTGGGAGGCTGCCTCATTTGCACTGATGGTAATAAAATTTTTTTTTAAGTTAAGCCGGTTTGAACAATTATAAACATTGTGTTGACAACCACATGCAGACATACACGAAATAATGCAATACCTAAAAAAATATCCATGAAAAAATGTGTATTTATATCTGTTGATAAACAGAGTCGTATATTTAGACGCTATTATTATAATGACATCATGCATGAGGCAAATCTTTTTCTTTTTTGTAGTGTATTTTCGTCTTAAGAAATACTGTCTTTGCTTTTATCATGTAAGACTTTGTCACAAGCAATCTTTGATTTTGAGGGCGGACATTCAGAAATGGTGCTTAAAATGGAGCTTACCTCTTTGGATAAACGAGTGAATACATCCCCTCCCCTGAGAAAGTCCAGTATTAAATACAGTTTTCCTTCTGTCTGAAAGGCTGAGGATGAAACAATAGAATAGCAGACAGACATAGGGGTCAAATAAGACAGTAATAGCATTAGCGCATATTGAGCCTGATAAAGTAGTCTGGTTGTTCGATGATGTGATGATGACGCCCAGCACACTGGAATGCACTGTAATGATATTACAACTTATCAAATTATTCATCGGACCCAGTTGAAAAAAGGACAAACTGCCATTTAGCTTTTAGGTCAAATATGCACCATTATTATTTCAAAAGAAACGTTGACACAATTCTGATGGTGTCCATCTATATATACAGATGATTGTGGAGGCAAACTGGAACAATTTACTTAGACATAAATATTCTGGATGGGCTGTTATTTAACAGGATAACTAGTATTGTAGCTGGGGGGGATATTTTTTTTCGGAAAATTATTATTATTTTGTATTCACATTGTTATGACCTGGGGTTGTACATGTCTGTCACAGTTGTAACATGTTTTGTTATAACCATTTCAGTATATATCTTGCTCAGTGGTTATTGGTTGTGTTAATTGTTAGGTTAGGTGGCCGTTTGTAGATGAAGGCCAATGTGGAAAGACAACATACATACATACATACAGATTTCAGATCAGAAACATGTTTGTGATCGCAAATTCACCCATTCACACCAACAGGACAACGACAACACAAATAGTGCACACTTCCAAACACATTCTCTTACCATAGTGCAATTTCACTATGAAGGGGTGATTGACTTCCACTAAAATGTCTCTCTCCATTTTGGTGCGAACTCTGTCCCTGACTAGAGACAAGAAGAATACAAGAACATACAGCGCATTTCGATTAGCTGATGTGAACAACCTACAGCTAACACATGGGAAGGTTGATGTGTTTTATTATGGAGAGCTAAAGAGCAGGAAACATATGTACAGAGTGGGTTTACCTTTCAAAGATGCCTTTTTCAGTACTTTCATTGCATATAACTGACCAGCATCTGGGCCCATGATCTTCCTGACGAGAAACACCTGGAACGGCAAGGGGGCATTAGATAGCAACACACATCCCTGCTGTTGTACCAAGCAAGTTGTACCAAGCAAGCCTTTAGCTAGGGATTCACCACACCCTCGGTTTCACTGCCAGCACTGTGTTCATGTCCAGTGTACGTTTTCTTATAAGCAAATAGCATTGTGCCGCCATGTGCTAACAATAAATATGATCAAGTCTTACTCATCCAATGTCTATTACTGGGGTATTGCTGCATCGGAGATATTCTACATTAGCCTGATGATAGCCCTGCATCAGATGGAAGCATCGCTATAGGTGAAGTGTACTTATAGCCGTTTCCTTACCTTGCCAAACGAGCCCTGGCCCAGGACTTTGAGCAGTTCAAACTGCGACGGGTCAGCCTTCTCACAGCCCTCTTTCACATGGTGGGTGATGGGAATCTCCTTATAAGCCCCCTCATCCTACACACACACACACAGAACATCAGCCCAAACCACACAGAAGTTTGCTGTGGGATCACAGGAGCATTATTGTATAAATGTGCACATAAACACACAATCACAGACATTGACACAATCACATACGACACCGCTCAAAGTAAAGGTCATCTTTACTCACACAGTCCGTGAAAGACTCTCCCTCCTCCATGGGCTCGTCCATGATCTGATGTCCGTTGACCTGGAAGGAAGCGAATGGACCTGATCAGCAGTCAGATAAGCTACTTCGAGCATGCCTCGCACACTCAGGGTGAACACCCAAAAAACGTGTATTATGAATAGGATTCAAACAACAACGTGGCGAAGATGGATTGTCACAAGCAGATCTGGCTTGTGGCTGAACGCTGGGACTGAACTGAAGGGATGCTGGTTTTCAAACAATATGGAGTCCGTACACAAATCCAGTCCAGCTGTGGCTCTCCATCTATAAAGCCTGTCGCTCCTAGAACTCTTGCTGCCTAATCCTTAGCCAGGGCAGCACTACATGGCTGGTTGACTGTGAGGCTAACATTTACTAGGGAGGTGGTCAGAAAAAGTGCAGACATGATCCATCAATTTCTAGCCAACAAATATTTATTTAGTAAGAGTATGTGCCGTGCATGGAGTCGTCATTGTAAACTTGTGGCTGTTTGATTACCGTTTCAGATTGTGCCAAATTATATCGTCTCAAGCTGCTTTTGCTTGTCTTGACGGCTTGTGAGACAAAGCAAGGAAATTCAGGACTTCAGTCTATGGTAAATCTAGTGATTGATATCTGCAATTGCTGACACTGTCCAAATAATTAGCACAGAATTTTTTTTTTTCATAAACAGAGATGGAAGATTTGTTTTACTGATAACAGTCATGCCTCTTCAACGCATCACTGCAGAGAAATGCTTCGACTCACGAATCGAGAATTATTCAGATGGCGCATCACTGACACGCATGTGCAGATGCGCATATAATCTCACGATTAAACGAAATCATTAGAAGCATGCAAGGTTAATAATTTCTCAGTGAATGAGGATCTGACTCGCTGAATGTTTCTGTGTTGTGAAGGTGCATGCATGTGTGTGTGTGTGTGTGTGTGTGTGTGTGTGTGTGTGTGTGTGTGTGTGTGTGTGTGTGTGTGTGTGTGTGTGTGTGTGTGTGTATGTGTGTTGAATTCCATCAGGTCTCTATGGGGAGGGATGACTCATACAAGTACGCCCACTGAAGGGGGCGGAGCATCACAGACACTCACATGGATGGACAAAACAAAAACAGAGCCCTACACCCAGATTACCCCGTTATTTTAGCAATAGAGAGTAAACAGTACATTTCCAAAACCAGTCACCGATAGCATTAGCTTCAAAATACTACCATATGCATTGCACTAAGCAGGTTGGTCATAACATCTTGTGTAGATATGAAAATCCTAGCCCATAGACTTGCGGGTTTGTGTTCGGTGGATGTGTCATTATTCACACTTAGATTTCTACTCCCACCTTTAAGTGTCATGACAGCTTGGTGGGGAGGAGTGCAGCAGCCCACACTAGGAGCAGCAATGAACTTGACTAGCCTTTACCAGTCATGAGGAAATACAGAGTTGAGTATGTTAGCTAACGTGGATTATATAAAAGCACATGTTAAAAAAAAATAAAAAAAATAGCATACTCGACAAAGAAGCAAGCTGAATAGTGTGCCGTTTCATAAGACATGTTCATTTTTATACCATTATGTATTCGGTATACCCTGCATGCTTGGGGCCTCTGCTAATACTCAGGACAACATTGTATTGTGTTTGAAGAACAAAGGTTAGGTTAGTCAATCCAATATGGCATCCCTCACCAGAGCCAAGATGCTTTATTAGAGGTGATGAAATATAATGAAAAAGCCAGTTTTAGCAAACTGTAGTAATCGGGGCCTAATCAACGATGATACAAATTAGGTTGAATTGATGCATGTGAGGCTCAAGTGTAAATTTTATATTAGAATGTAGTGTCAAATGAAGTGTGTGTGTGCCGTTTCATTGACAAATCGTTGAGGCGTGAAAGATGTGTGAAGGATTGCAAAGGAGGTTGGAAGATAATAAGGATACCTGAGTTGAAAACACAAACCGAATTGTTTGGCTGTTGCCTCGGTGACAGCGTGACATTTAATCTTAAATCATTTAATTAGATTTAGAAAAAAAAAGCATGTATTCAGGGGGGCGTTTAACTGGGCATGGGAGTTAAACGCCCCCCTGAATATATGTTTTTTTTTTTATTACCATTTCAACGCAAAATGTACATTTTAGCTAGATTTTTTTAATTGCACAACCACGGTGTCGCCTGTCTCTTTCTCGGGGAATGTGTCGTGTTTGTCGGTGCGCAACAAGTCTGACGTTACTTTGCTGAGACATCAGATAACATGGGGTAGTTCAGTCAAATGATACAAATATAGACTAACTGCTAATACAAAGAAAAGACAAGTAAGCAAAAATCCACAGCCCCGTCCCCGTTTATTACAGGACTAAAACAAAGGGTCTTAAATTGATTTAATATCAAACCTCAACGTTTTACAAATGTGTTTTTAACATTTTTTTTAACTCATTTTTAAAAACAACAACACAAATAGCTGTCGTTTTTGTAAGAGCGTTCGTTAGTCCATCAAACCAACATTAAGCCGCCTTGGCTCAGCTTTAACAGACTCTGCTGCTTCATGTGCTAAACAACTTGGCTAACCTTGAACTAGCCGTGGAGACAAAACCCTAGCTAGTACAGTCCAAATACCAGGACAATGTGGCGTCTACCAATGCCCCAAGTCCAATAACCCTACAACACACGCAATTGAAAAAAAAACTACAGCAAAACAAACCTAACCAACACCTCGGGTGGCACACAAAATAAACATTAGTGCTATCCCCCACAGCTGTTAGCCACGGCTAGTGTGTTAGCATGATGCTTCACTGCAGCTCCTCCTGACGCGAGCTTCTGCACGACCCGGAGGAAGACGCACGAAATATCGGACAGCAGGCACGAAATACGACTACATCGACACAACACACACACGGGGTCTTCAGTTCATAAGCTTACCTCGCTACTGACGCTGTTTACCTCCATCTTGTGCCAGGATTCCGCTGGCTCGGAGAAAGGCATCGTAGTCCACCTAGACCCCCGCTCCACGTTGCATGTCTCCCCTATTTGGAGGTCCGGATGTTCGGTCGGGATGATCACACACACACTCTCTCTACGACGGGTGACGGCTGTGTGGGGGAGAATGGGGGGCTGGTGTCTGAATAGTTTGTATTGTTGACTGTACCATATGCTCACCAAACACCGCTACCCTGCCATGGATGCGAATATGGCGGCCGCCGTGGTACCTAAACGTCAGTGAATGAGAGATTATTGACGTAGCTCTGACGCAATTCAGTTAAGGATTTCCCCCCGAACCTCCAGAGCAACAACCTGAGACCGCCTGAGACCCGGAGGGTGGGAGGGGTTGGGGTGAGAGAGTGATGCAGGAGGGAGGAGTTGGGGGGGATTGCATCCGGATGAAATTATCACCACACATCACCAGTCCTTTTGTGCTCCGTGGATAAAATGACGGCGCGCATTGACGTCGGGGGTAGTAATAAAATGTCATTGGGTTGAGGAATTTTTTTTTTTTTTTTTTTAATCCCTGTAAAGGTTATGAGTTGAAGCCAAATGTTGTATAAGCCTGTCCATTCCTGTATCCAAATGGATGTAAGAAGCTTAAGGTCCATTATGTTTTTGTTGAGGACAACAATGGACAAAAAGTCAATAGGTTGCATGTGCTAATGCATAGAAACAGCCATGCAATATCTCTTCAATATGAAGCATTAACACACATGATAGCAACTAAACTAACTCTTCACAAACTGGAGTTTGTCAATAAAACACAACATTCTGGAGTAACTCGGATAGAGGTTATTTATTATTGTGTCTGGGACCGGAGACCAGAGCAAGGCGAAATTATATGCAGTAAAAAAGGCATCGTCTGCCCAACAGTCGTAGTGAAGCATTAATCCACAGGCACTAGGCATGGAGTTGTGGTAATATGGTTGTACACGCAAGATGGACAGAGGACTCACTCTTGTCCGATGCTAGCTTAATTCAGAGTGTGGGTGTGTGTGTGTGTGTGTGTGTGGGGGGGGGGGGGGGGGGTGGGGTTATCATGACGGTACGTCTGTATGTGAAAAACAGTCTTTAGCATTCTGTAACGGCTTCCTGCTGGGGCTCCTCTGATGCAGAGGGCTCCTCCGACGCCTCGCTCGACGGGCCGTCGTGGTTCACGGCGAGCGGCGGGAAGTCTCGCGGGGGGCTCGCGGCGCTGGGCGATGTGGCGGCGCCGGGCGAAGGCCCTCGGCTCAGGGGGGTCACCGACGGTGAGGAGTCGCCGTCGCGGCTCGGCGGCGACGCCCCGACCATGCTGGCGTACTCTTCGTCGTCGTTGCCGCCGCCGTCGGTGATGTCGTTCCCATCGCCATCGTCGGGCTGAGGTAGGCTGGCCAAGAGGTCCTGGAGGAGTCAACCGAATGCACGTTATTGATTCCCCTCGCTTTTGTCACCTCGTGCCATATTGATTTAGGAATAATTATTGATTGATGCGTGCGTGGGTGTTGAATGGGGCTTTCACTCATAATTGTGGGCTTATAATTCGTCGGTTGCTCGTCATGAATAAAAGCCATTGCTGCTGTGGAAGAATTATAGTGCAGACTCAAAGGCGCGCTAGGCAATATTTCGGTGAAATAATCAAGTAAAAATGATCAAATTACAGAACATTCCAGTAGCCATTTGTTAATGTAATGTGAATCCTGCCTTTTCACTGTCTACCACTGTGTAGTGTTAAAAAAAAAAGGGTCACCCTGGTGACCAAAAAAAAAACAGCTGATCCGGGCTGGTTGTGTTGCCACCAATCAGGAAGATTCTGTACAAAGTCAAGTTCCCAGTTGCCTTCCTCTGCCAAACTACGTGACTACGATGATCTGTGCGTCCATGATTGGACATCGTCTCTGGTGGGGAGGGGAATTTCCTCTAAATCTACTTTAAATGAATCATGAAACTGAACTTCACACAGCATGCCAGACGTTGGACACTGATATTTGTAAAACCATTTATTCCTCGTTGAAGTAGAATAGTAAAAGCATTTATAAATGCATCTATATCATGTACCTGCTGTTTCTTCAAATCATTGTTCTTTATAGCAGTGACCAGACTCTTAGTGAACTCTTCAAGCTCCTGGTACTTCTGTTTTTGGTTCTCTAGCTCACTCTCTAGGAACTGCACCTCCTCATGCTGGAACAGACAAAGACAGAGAAACACAAAGTAGTGAATCACTATGCGCGGTGGAAACATTGCATTCAATTTGGTATCCAGCATTTTATGTAAGCATGTGCTCGCACCCACATCTATGCCCAAGTTTATGTAGTCAAAATGATTGCCAAATATGCCAAATCCTTATTTAAAAGCAGTTACATGGATATGTTTACCGTATACTATGTCGGACATAACATGCATAGATTGATAGCTGAGTAAGTTAAATAATATTGTGGTTATAAACATAAAACAATATAGGAAATTTAGAAATATAGTTTTTGTTTATTTATTTACCTTGAACTCCAGAAGGTTCTGCATTTGCTCCATGTCTGAAGGAATTATTTCAATGACATCTTCCTCATCTTCATCAATAATCTCTATTTTCTGTTTACAAAAAAAAAAAATCAATTCAAATCAAATGACATAGTGTGATTACCAGTGGACGCATTTGAAAGGAAAATAGGAAAGGCCAGTTTTGTTTTACAAAGTTTTGCCCTTGCACGGTTCTATGAAAGCTCCCCTAGCAGGCTCTCCATCCTCTTCTAAACTGCTGCCAGCCAGGCTAACACTCTCAACAACAAGTGTAACTGAATTAGATCGAGTATCACCTTCATACTGGGAGAGCGCAGCGAATAAACCTTAGACATGCATGGAAACAAATTGCTTAAACAGCAGGTATAAACAGCATAGAAAGTGCTCATTCAATTAAGTAAGTCATAATTTCATTGAGGGCATGAAAGACATGACTATACATAATGAGAAACAACATGCGGTAAGTGCAGTAGAACATTGACCATTTTGGTCTTGTGTATTATAAGTAAAAATACCACTTGCAACACTTGTGGCTAGCTTCAGAAATGTGTCAATATGTGGCTGCTTATCTCAGTTTCAGAATATCACCAAGCTCTGTCATGGGCATTTGCCAATACTTTTGTCATTTCATTTATTCCAATAATAAATAGTAATCCGAAGATGCGTACACAATTAAAATAATCATTAGTGACTGCATGTCTGCGTATTTCCTAAAATTGAAAATGGGGTGTATTGTGTCCGAGTCCTGTGATGTCTTTATAACGTTTAACGTGAAAAATTATGCTAAGAGACAATGTTAATAAATAAATACATTACATAATGTCTAGAATGGTGAGGTCATCACCACAAGTTCAGACTGCATGCACACAAGTACACTCCAATTTAAGCTTGGACCCAAACACTAATTGAGATCAATTAGCGTTTGGGATTCATGAACTCTATCTGCAGGAGCAATACGAAAATCGTACCACATTATTGGCCAAGGGGCTGGCGTTCGAGAGGCCACTTCCGTCCTCTCCTCTTTGGAAGGAATCAGTCAAGCCATCTAGTAAACAAAGCGCGGGGGTGAGTGTCAAAATCAATGAGGCGTCGCCGAAGCCTATAGACGCTTTGTTATCTGCATCCTCGCCTTCAGACAAGCAGAGAGATCCCTCGTCGTTCAACTCCTCTCCCGGATCGGGCGTTCGAAGACCCTCTTCGTCGGGGGTCAGCGTGAGGGACTCACTTCCAGGGGAAGAGGTCAATACGGCCGGCCCATCCGTCGGTGGAGGGATTTCAATACCCATCAGCCGGCACTTCCTTCGTCGATTGCTGATCCATGTCTACCAAAAGGGGTGGAGCGACATCGTGCAAACAGGACTACAGTGAGCGTCGAACCATTGGCTATTTTAAGGATCAATTCTATATTTGTCCGGCATTGCAGAATCCGTCCTTTGTTGTATTATTGAATTATCCAGCACTGTTTTTGCAACAACATTACAATTACATCACAAGTACATCCATGTCTTTGGATGTTTTCGCAGACCAGTCTCGATGAAGCTGGTGAAGCCACTGACCTTGACTATCTCCGTGTCCACGCTGAGCTGGTTGGCTGCGGCGGTAATCTTCTCCCGACAGACGAACCCAAGGCTGGTCATGCCCCGGTTCCAGTAGCGCCTCAGCTGCAGGAGGTCCTCGTCACTGAACTGGGTCCGATCCTGTAGCTGAGCAAACAGACCCCCGTGAGGGACGACCGGTACCATGGCCACATTCAGGCTCAATTCATTTTTGAAAAGGAGACAATAAGTGAAGTCCATGCCACCATGCAGGGAAAATGTCAATTAAAAAACAATAAAAGGACCCATGTGTATGCAAATCCATCAGACCCATCAGAGACCATCAGTTAATCAGGCCGGACCAAACACTACTCACTGTTCTCTTCCTGGAGTTGCTGAGGTGCCAGGGCACTGCAGACACACTGAACAAATTCTGCACACGAAAAGTAAGACAGACTGGTAAATAAGACATGGAGCGGTGAGGGGCTGATTTCCGTGCAGACGAGACCCAAACAGCAAAGCACAGCCCAGACTGACCTGTGAGCTGCCGTGCCCGGTGAGTGAGGTCTGAGGTGTGGCGGAGTAGCTGCCATGAAAAGCTGCGTTGCTAGGGTGCGGTGGAGGTCTGTAGTTGGAGAGAGGGGAGGGGCCGCCCCGCTTGAACCCCGTCGTTTCAACGGTGGCCAGGCTGGCTGGGGTCTGCTCCATGCGGGTATGGGACCGGGCGGCCATGTTTGCCAATTCTTCCTCCCGTTGCCATTCGTCCTCCTCGTTGCCCGTTTCCATGGCGATGGAGAAGCAGCCCGCGGCGTCGGGGGATCGGGGCGCCGCCCTGGGGCTCGCCCGGGCGGTCTTCGTGGACGCGGTCTGAAACGGCCTCAGCGCCTCGCTGTCGGCTCTTCCTGATAGGGTGAAGACCTGCTGGATGCGAAGGGTGTGGTCGGAGGATAATGCAGGTTTGGGTTGGCTTGGGATGGTGACCCGGGCCTTTGGCAGGGGAGGTGGTTGGGTGAGGGGGCTGGAGTTAGTTCGGGACTGGGATGTCTGAGATTGTGATGAAGAGGGCCAGGGGCGGCCTGGCACTGCACCATACTGTCTAGCCCAGCTGTTGGGCACCAGCGTTGACCCTGACCCTGACCCCGACCCCGACTCCGAACCAACACCGGATTCAGAAAGGGTGAGGGAGAGGCTCGCCTTGCTAGCTGACGTATAGCTGGAGGGTCCGGGCGGAGAAGTGAGGGACGGGGGCTTGGATGGGAGCGAGACCAGACGCGAAGGAAGGGGAGAGGTGCTAGCATGTGTCCTGATGTGGACCGGCTGATTGAGAAGAAGAGGCGCTTTGCTCTGCGAAGACACGGTGGTGTCCATGTGAGTGGGCGGAGGCGGGGGTCTTGGCCGGGGGCGGGGGGCCGGGTTCAGGGAGTAGATCCCAGTTAGGATGACATCATTGTTGTTATTGTTGTTGTTGCCACTGCCGAGAGGAGAAGAAGACGAATGAGACGAAGATGAGAGGGAGGAAGGGGGGAAGGAGGAGGTTGGAGGAAGAAGATGACCTCTGTTCTGGATGCTCCGTGCAGCAGGCAACATGGTTCCCGGGACAAGGGACCCTCCCGCCAGGCTGTGATTGGATAAAGCTCCCCCTGCCAGTGTGTGATTGGATAAAAGACCCCCCAGTGGTCCGTGATTGGATAAGGTATGAGGCAGGCCTCCATTCTGGTCCGTCTTAGAGGCCAGTTTACGCCTTTTGTTTCCCACCCAAGTCTGGGAAAAGTAGAAGAAAGACCAGACTTAGAAGTAGTATCAGTGACACAAAAAATGACATTAGATATGATTAAAGAATGTCACCACAGTGTTAATTACTCATGACTTTGTGCACACTTTACAATTTCCCCTGGGACACACCTAGTTGGCTCACAGTATGCACAATCCCTGCAGTATTACATGGATTCATGAATTTTTTTTCTGAAAACAGGTGCGACACAAATCATAGGTTACCCATAATCACGCGTGCAGCAGACGTGCACACAGGGATACAGACAAGCACACATAGAGAAACTCACTAAGTTTATGGGCCTACCCGCACCACGCTGAAGTCCAACTTGGTCTCTTGAGCACATTGCAGAATTAGCTGAAAGCAGGCCTTGCTCTGGTTGGTCATCCCGTTGTCATAGTAACGCTCCAGTATTCTTTGTTGCTCAGTTGTAAATACAGACCGCAGGTTCATCTGTATTGGCACAAAGTGGTTTGATTGCATCAGGCAGAATATATGCAATATGTAGATTATACTATTATCAGTCACAAGACATATAATAAGAGCATTTCCCTTCATGACATAGAATCAAGTATACAACTATATGGATATGGATAATATACTACTTCAATACTCTGACAACCCTTAAGTTTGACTCATTCATTCTTCAACAATATCGTGCCAAATGCAAAGACAAAAAAAATATATAAAACTGAAAATATTTGCCCAACCAAAACAACCGCGGCATTCCAGACCAAACTGAGTTTTGTTTGTGGTAAGAGTTATAATTGTGGTCTGCTTTACCATCGGCAGGCCATGCCGGTCCGCCCACGGGTCCATTGAGCCGCTGGCGGGGAAGGGAGCAGCCATGTCAGTTGCAGCCCCTCTCTTGTATGATTATGAGAGGTGCAGTCAAGGTGGTTCTGGTCATCCTGGCTCGGTGGACATGCTGGGGGCTGTAGCTGGACAGCCCCCAAACACAAGGTGGTGGAGGTGGTGCTGGTGGAGGCGGTGGTGGTGGAGGCAGTGGTGACGGCGATGGTCCAGGTTATTGCAAGTAGTCTGCTGGACAAGTTATTGAATGTATTAATCAGTTTGAGCAGGTGCAGTCTGGTTATCAAAAACCCAATAGCTTCGATAGTCACTCCTTCAAAAAAAAAAGCAGCCGAAAACTCAATCAATGTATTTGCAATCAAAACTTCGGGGAGGTTCGCATACTATTATGTGTTTTCTTTCGCTTACTGAAATGGTTGCAGTTTCATCACTAAATGTGCTGTTGTTGTTGTTGTTGTTGTTGTTGTTGTTGTGACAATGTGATATGCATTCTGGGAAAATTGACCGTAGTCCTACCGCTAATGTCCCAAGATCAACCGCACTATTTGAAATGCTAGAGTCACAACAACAAATAGTATAACAAACAAACTTTGTATTCTTCTACTTATTAATGAATTCCACTCGGTTAGTCGGGTCATCAGACTTGCAACAGAGTTTCCGCAAAGGCAGAAAGAAAATAAATGCATATACACAGTGTTTATAAAAGTATTTATTATCATTACATCTGATATAACTCGTAGACGTTACACTCATGTACAAAAATGTGTGTTTATAATGTTGGTCTGTGAATAAAGCAAACGTCAGAACCGCAAATACCCTGCAACCAATGAGCGTCCACCGTGCGTGTTATTTTGGCACGCTTACTGCGCATGGCTACGTACAGCCGAAATGGAAACATTCAATGACGAATTGGTAGATATAATGGTGTGCCACAAGGCTGTCGACACTGCATATTCACAACTGGATTCCTTTCTAGGAGGTGCGTTGTCATCATTCGCGACTTGGAGCACAAACAGTAAACAAACTGGTGAGCGCTGCTACAGCCACAGCCATGGCCACACAGAGGAACCAATAGCTCGCAGGCCTGGGCGGCCATAACTAGCCGTCTGGCTGCTAACAGCAGCTAGCTCCCCCAATAGATAGCTAAAGTTTTACGTCAAAACTAAAAATTCCCAACCATACAGTGGCCACTGATTCTGACCCCCGTATGCAAGCAGCAGGGACACAACTACGTTGGCCCATTGTGACGTAGGAAAGTGCAATCATCCACACGTACCTTGTTTGATGTCAAAATCACGCGAACGTTGGAATTCAGCAGATTTCTTCACCAGTCCCCCTCGCTAGACAATGAAATCAGAACGTCCGATCATCAATTCTAATCATGATTGTGACGTATTTTAAGACAGGAGCCAATGGGAGCTCGTGATCATAACAGTGACACCAGCCAAAAGCCAGAGAACTGAGCAGCGCACCGTAGTCCCGCCCATCGTTGACTTTGTGTGAGAGGTGATTGGGAGGAAGAACGGAGATCACTCCTTGCTATTAAATATGAAGATATTTCAGGATATAGTGAAGTAATATTCATAAAGACAATGTATATGAATAGTTTCAATAAAAAAAATACTTTTAAACATATATAAACGTATATTAAAATCCAGCTATGAGCTAGAATACATATACATTTATGGAATCACACTATTTGTGTTTATATATAAAAAAAAAAAGAAGGTATTTGCAATTGACTAATTTCTATAAAAGATATGTTTGCATGTGTCGTAAGATTGGCCATTTAGGCCACTTACTCTGCATCATTTGTACAGAATTGTACAAATGCTTTTTGTGTACTTTAACATGAATATAATCAGCATACAGGGCCAACGCTTTTGTTAGTTATAAATTGTTGTTGTTGTATTCGACTGTAGGAATAGAAAATATCTAGCCGGGACCTTTTGGTTTGCTCTTTGATGTGGTGATGTATGTGGGGGTTTGCCCCCTGTGAGACAGACGGCAGAGGAACTTCAGGATATGTTAACATAATGCAATAAAGTGTGTTTCCTTCCCATTATTCTTCTGACCCACTCCGAACCATGTGAGGGCCAGAGAATCACACCTTTCGCACTGAAGACACAGACGCGTTGGTGAGGGGGGAAAGTATTTGTAAATGAATGGTCCTTTACTATGTAATTCTCTGAACCACTCCCAACAATATCTTGCCAAATGCAAAGACAAAAAAATATATATATAAAACTGAAAATATTTGCCCAACCAAAACAACAGCGGCATTCCAGACCAAACTGAGTTTTGTTTGCGGTAAGAGTTATAATTGTGGTCTGCTTTATAGGCAGGCCATGCCGGTCCGCCCACGGGTCCATTGAGCCGCTGGCGGGGAAGGGAGCAGCCATGTCAGTTGCAGCCCCTCTCTTGTATGATTATGAGAGGTGCAGTCAAGGTGGTTCTGGTCATCCTGGCTCGGTGGACATGCTGGGGGCTGTAGCTGGACAGCCCCCAGACACAATGTACATGCAAGCATACATGCAAACAGGGCCAACGCTTTTGTTAGTTATAAATTGTGGTTGTTGTAATCGACTGTAGGAATAGAAAATATCTAGCCGGGACCTTTTGGTTTGCTCTTTGATGTGGTGATTTGCCCCCTGTGAGACAGACGGCAGAGGAACTTCAGGATATGTTAACATAATGCAATTAACTGTGTTTCCTTCCCATTGTTCTTCTGACCCACTCCCAACCATGTGAGGGCCAGAGAATCATACCTTTCGCACTGAAGACACAGACGTGGGGGTGAGGGGGGGAAGTATTTGTAAATGAATGGTCCTTTACGATGTGTAATTCTCTGACCCACTCCCAGCCCTGTAGGGGCCAGAGAATCACACGGTTCACACTGAAGACACAGACGTGGGGGTGAAAAGGGGAAAGTATGTGGAAATGATTGTATTACTTTACAATGTAACTTTCATATCATATTTGGTATCATTTTGATTCACTCTGTAAGTGTAGTAAAACTGTCTGAGTCTCATAGGGAAATCATGTGGTTCATCCGAAACCCAGAGGTTAGGATTCTCAATGCATATGAAATCAGGTAATGCCCAGTCAGCTCCGCTGAAGAAGACACACCTTTTTGGGCCCTGGGAACCAACAGGAAATGGTCTTAGACAAATGAATACTCTCCTAAACAATGCCTTTGGATAACTGAGAAAACAGTATATAGGGACACGATGGACACTGCTCTTGGAAGATATCTGTAGTCAGAACTTCATCATCATGCGTGTAGCCACATTCCTACAACCCAGGTAACATCATTCTCTGATTATTGTCGTGTATTGTTTATGTTTTCCTGTAGTCTTCTTATAGGGTTTTCAATACTCATTCCACACTGTGTTTTATTTTTTTGATTGGTTAGTGAGTTTCTGTCTAATAAATTGTTATTCTCTGTAATATTCTTGGTAATATTATTATTGAATATCCTAGTGCAACCGAAGTTGGGTCCAATTAGAACCCTTAGATGTTCCGCTTTGGACTTAATTGTGTAGCGAGTAGTATTTGGCGACAGTAGAAATAGCTTGTCGGTGAGAACTGAGGTAGTACGGGTGGACACGTAGGCTGATAATCGTGTTCACTCGAGTCTATCTGGTCTCATTGATGGCCGCGAGGGATAATTATAAGGTAGTACCTAGGATTCGATAGGCGAGGTATAATAACCTATAACGCAATCCGGTAGGGGGTGAATGGAACCTAGGACTCGGTAGACGAATGATAGTAGGCCTACTCTACCTAAGATCCGGTAGGACCGCAAGAGGGGAGACTGATAATCATGTTTCATTTGTGTTTATCCAGTTTCATTCAGGACTGATAAGGATAATTATAAGTAATCCACCCAGGTCTCGGTAGAGGAATGAGAGTTTGGGATCTGGTAAGGGATGAAGTGGAGGGGCCGCAATGGGCCGAGTGAACATGTAAGTTGATTATTGTGTTCACTCGTGTTTATCCGGTCTCATGGATGGCTGCTACAACTAATTATGAGTGTAATCGCCCGGTAAACGGTAGAAATTGGTAAATGAGGTTTAGTAGTTTACCTAAGGTCCGGTAGGGGATGAAGGAACATAGTATCCATCTAAGTGGGGGGATTCAAAGGATCGGGAAGGACATCTCAATTATGTACAATCATCCGGGGTTTAGCCTGCCTCGTTAGGAAAACCGGTCATAGTTAGTATTTCTAACTGCACACAGTAATTGTTTGGCAATATATGGAGTCAGATCAAGGTATTTTTAATTGTTTTTATTGTAATTTCAGTCGCTGCCAGAATCCTCATGCCAGACCTTCCGTCAACTCCTTTTCCATCCGTGGTTGGGAAATTGACGAATCCTCGACTCATTACCCTGCCTTATTTATTCAGATCCAAATCATTTGCTGCATCAAATGGGTGTTATGATGTTGTGGCTTGTTTATTAAACCAATAAAGACAGGTCCCACCAACACCATCATACTGTCTGTCGTCTGTGTGTGACTAATTTTATTTAGTAAGATTATGAATTGGGATGATGAGACATTTTGCTCAGTGTTTGAAACACATTACCCAAATATAATTTGCTTGTAGATTTTCTTTCTCTTCTTAGTTTAGACGTTACAATGTCTTCTGTAAGAGATGACCAACCAAGGGGATAATAATAGATATGGTTCCACTGGGGATTGAACCCAGGACCTTCTGCGTGTAAAGCAGACGTGATAACCACTACACTATGAAACCATTTCGTGTAGGAGAGCAATTAAATGCACTTTTTATATTTACTAAACTCAATGGAGATATTTCCAGCTGACTGTATAACAATAAGGTTAATTCACAGCAAACAATTCTACTTAATTCACAGCAAACAATTCTAAACCCTACAATGTATCATGGTGCACATTCTAAGAGTAGGTGCGTTTCAATAGCGAGCTCTTGTGAGAAATATGACGTCACCAATATTTCAGATGTACAGCAGGGGGCGCTGTAAACTAGAGCTGAGTATAACTCCACCGCTTTTACGATAGTGGTTTCCCCATGAACTCAAAAAGCTAGCTTTATTTTAGAAAACAATCCTTAAACATGTGTGAGGGGGGGTTGACACAGCTTTAGCCTATATCTACGCGACTAGATTGTAGCCTTTACTGTTCCCTATTCCATATGTCATACCACAGCATGTTTCAAGGTCTGTCTTTTTAGCCTTGGCTGCATGCAGACAAAAAAAATAATTCCCAACGTGATACCTCGTCCCGTGTGTGTGACCATATGTGTGTGTGTGTGTGTGAGAGAGAGAGCGGAGAGTATGTGGTGTGCGTTGCACCATTCCCAGGGTCTGTGTGTGTGAGTGGTGGTGGCCCCTGTGATGCTGCAGCGAGCGGGCGGGTGGAGGAGAGAGGAGAGAGGGGAAGGGGAGGGGTTGTGTGCTACATCCCTCGCGCCCACCGAATCCACTTCTCACAGTGCGCGGATGCTGGCGGGAAGGCACGAGAAAGCGAGAGAGGCAGATCGAGGGGGAGCGCGTGTGTGCGTGTGTGTGTGTGTGTGAGAGAGAGAGTGCGCGTGGATTGCACCACCGCATCCCGCTTACCGTTATGCAGGCGGCCGTGCTCTGATGGGGAGAATTAAACCGACTTTACATTTTTCCTCTTCAATCCATCCTTTACTATGCCTTTCCTGATGTGACTGACAACTCCTTTTATGTCGTCATTGAGTCCTGTGCTATTCATCTCGGAGAGACTGTGACACCATGGCTCTGGTTATGGAACCTATAAGTAAATGGACACCAAAGCAAGTACTGGACTGGATGAAAGGTAAATTAAACATGACGCGTCTTCCTCATTGCAGGCTGGTGGAAGACCTTACGGTGGTCATCGTGGTGCAGGTGTGAGCCAAGGAGGGCCACAGTGTGTGTGTGTGTGTGTGTGTGTGTGTGTGTGTGTGTGTGTGTGTGTGTGTGTGTGTGTGTGTGTGTGTGTGTGTGTGTGTGTGTGTGCGTGCCTGCGTGCGTGTGTGTGCGTGCCTTCCGAACAACCCGTACGCTAGTTGAAAACTGCGTGTTGTGTGCCGTATTCACCCGCGTTTGGAAGCCTCCTGCGGGACTTTTAAAAGTATTTAGTATATAATAATGCATTGGTGTGCGATCGCAGTGTTGTGTGTAGGAATCGGCTAGTGGAAGCTCAGCGTTCTGTCATCTCGCCTGCTAGATCGCACCCTTCGCCAATCCTATAGGCTGCTGTTAATGCTGCCGCTGCTGCTGCTGCTGCTGACTCCATCAGCAGCAGCCTACGGAACAGCTCTCGTCAATGAATCTGAGAAAATGGATGTTGTCTCATGCCTTATGTTATAAGAAGCCGCTCGCTGCTGTCAATCATAACGTAGACGTATACGACCTGCCGTGTAGACCTACTCTATGCGCGTATCGTATGTGTGCGTGCGGGGGGGGGGGGGGGGGACGCGTATAGGGCCTATGAGTGTGTGCGTGCGTGCGCGCGTGTGTGTGATTAATGTAGTTAGCTGCATGCGCGCCCCCCCCGCCCCCACCGCCAGCCTTCAACATCCAGCACCACGGACAGCGCGCTGCTGCCTGCCATATAGGGGGGCTACTGCTGCACTGATCACTCGCGCCAATAACGCTGCTCGCCTCGCTCCTCTCCGCCGTCCCCCTTCAAACAAGACTCGTATGAATGAGTAATCAGCGATCATACGCGGGGGGGTGTCGGGAAAGCTGTTCCTCTTTAGACTCAACACTATGGCGAGTTGTGAGGGGGGGGGGGGGGGGAATTGCATGCTAGGTCGGAGGGGTGTTTCTCATTGGGAAGGGGTGGGGAGTGGGTGGGGAGGCAGGGGGGTGGGGGGTGGGGGGGCGATCTGATCTCATCGCTCGCGTGGAAGATCCCCCCCTTGTCTTGTCTGTGTGTTAGACAGATCACGTTAGTCAGACCAAGGCGTGTTATGGTCTATTAAAGTAAAAAATAATAATGAGAATACTTTTGGGATGCGTTGTGCTGATTTTTTTTTTTTTTTTGATGACGAGCCCAGACCTTAAATGAGCTAGAGTCCAAAGCGGCCCGCGGAGTGTCCTCCGATTTCATGAATTTTCACTCGGACGACATTATTGCAATGTAAGTGTATACCAGAGGCAACAATTGGAACTGTATTATAAAACAAGAGTGCTTGGTTGCTATCAAAGATACACACTGTGACGTGTGGGCATGCAGCACAAAGGCTGTTTGAGTTACTTGTTTGATGACTCGGTAGAGAAGAGTCCTATGATGCATGAAATAACATGTATTCATAGATACTGAATCCTCCTGGCAACCTCCCCAGCCCCTTAACAATCACCAACATACAATTCGGTGTATTAAAAAAACATGAAACACGATGCCATGGGGCTGAAAGCAAAAGTATAATAGTAGAGTTATGAAGCCCCGTGAGTCGTGACATCTGAAAAAGAATGCCACCGTGCCTTGAATACCATGATGTCTGCTTCTCTCGCAGACAATCCCATGATGTCTCCCCTTAACTCTAGGCTTCAAGGAAATAACAATAGAAGGCATAGAATACTATAGGCAACAATGGAGGCTCAAACATTAATATTGGCTATGTCTTCATAGGTCATTGACATGTGACAATTGGTTTTTAGAAACACCAAAATAAGTACTTCTTGGATAGATATTTCAACTTTTTATGCTGCTTGTCAAACCCTTTGGGGTTGCTGGAGTTCACGATTTCAACATGATTTAATGAATTGTGAATTATGCAAGGCTCTCACACACATGGGCATGCACACGCACGCGCACACCCACACACACGCACACACACACACACACACACGCACACACACACACACGCACGCGCCCGCACACACGCACACACACACACACACACACACACACACACACACACACACACACACACACACACACACGCCCGCACACGCGCACACGCACATGCACACACACACACGCACGCTCTCTCTCTCTTTCTCTCTCCCTCTCTCTCTCTGTCACACACACGTGCACCCATGCACACACACTCGCACACAAACACAAACGTGTGCATCTTCCCTGTGGTTTCCTGCACAGTGCCTCAGTGGGAGGTGTGTGTTCAGATAAGCACTGATGTTTTCACAGGGAAAGTAGAACGGCAAAAGGCCATGCGTCTCTTCTACAGGCTTGTTAAAACACAACACGCCCTGGCCTCCCGGTAGGAGACTCACCTCAGTGGCCCCCAAGCTGTTGGACCAAGGGGCCCCCTTTTCTTTGTTAACCAAAATCCTCCACCATCACAAGAGTCCATTTTCTGATTTCCAAAACAATGTCAGTGTCCATCCATGGGGGGGGGGGGGGGGGGGGCTGGACTTAACATGGCTCACATGTAGCACAAGATCAGCACACATGAACGTTGCGGTGTCAACCAACCAAGAACATTTCTCACAACGCGCGCTAAACCTTCAACAAGGAGACAGATGCCCCTGGTAGATTATTATCTTCACAGAGACTATTGCTGAAGATATCATGCTGGAAAAATAAGAATAGATTGACGGGTTGTGGTTCCGCGATTGTTCCATAATGTATATATATAACTATTGTGCACATTTAAGATTCTTACTTCACAACACGTGGGTTGGATACCGAATATGTCAACGACTAGCTCGGCAAGATCTATTATTAAATAGTCCAGCTGACAGATAGCTCATTTGGAGCTGACAGTGTATCATTCGTCAGAGGGCTTAATGAATGAGTGAAAGTGCTGATTTCGAGACAGAACACCAGAGACACCCCAGAGAGTAGACTTTGTTAAGCTGCAAAATATAAACTGAAACCCGCCCCCACTGCCACCTGCCTCTGTTGTGAGAAGGTGCAAACATTTAATGGTCATGTTGTAGTGAGAGTTGTTCTGGCATGTCAGCTTCTGTCAAAATAGAAACCGAAATGGGACATGTAAGACAAGGGGGAGCTGCTCGCTGTGTCCCCGTACCGGGGAGGGGGAAAAAAAAAAAAAAAAAACCCAAGTGGCCCATCAGACACGCAAAAAAAAGGACTCAAAATCAAAATGGTGCGTGACGGATCTAGGTAACCAGGCAGGGCGTTTCATATGCCTCTGATGAGAGAGAGACACAGAGAGAGAGAGAGAGAGAGAGAGAGAGAGAGAGAGAGAGAGAGAGAGAGAGAGAGAGAGAGAGAGAGAGAGAGAGAGGGAGAGAGAGAGAGAGAGAGAGAGAGAGGGAGAGAGAGAGAGAGAGAGAGAGAGAGAGAGAGAGAGACAGAGGAGCGTGCGAAGAGAGAAAGAGTGAGCGAGAGAGAGAGAGAGAGAGAGAGCAATGTTCCAGCAACAGAACAGTGGTAAAGCACATAGAAAGATGACTCATCAGCGTTTGTTTGTGATTCGTACGCCCACGCTGAAGGAGCTTCCTCGGCGTGTGTGTGTGTGTCCACATGTGTGCGTGTGTGTGTATTTGTGTGTGTGTGTCCACATGTGTGTGTGTGTATTTGTGTGTCCACATGTGTATGTGTGTGTGTGTGTGTGTGTGGTAGTTGTGTGTGTGTGTCCACATGTGTGTGTGTGTGTGTGTCCACATGTGTGTGTTTGCGTGTGCCCACATATGTGTGTTTGTGGTGTCCACATATGTGTATGTCCAGGTGTGTGTGTGTGTGCATGTGTGTGTGTGTGTGTGTGTGTGTGTGTGTGTGTGTGTGTGTGTGTGTGTGTGTGCGTGTGTGTGCGTGTGTGTGCGTATGCGTGGCTACACGTGTATGTGTGCGTGTAGTCCCTCCGTAAAGTGTGGCGTTTACAGTTCCGTGCATACTGTGTGTCAAGCCATGAAAAGACTGCATTCCAGCTCTGGGTATTGCAGACATGATACACTGGAGAACAGATCAGGTCCACCACACCGTTCCCATGAAGTGCATGGGAATATCAGGAGCACAGGAACTCAGTTGCAACACGCAGTTCTTTGAAAGCATTTATTTGTTTTGTGGTACGGCGATGATGGTGACTACTTTTTGCGCAATGAAGAACAGTTGCATTACAAATAGCCCTGAAATCAAGCAAACAACTAATTTATTTTGACATAACGCTTCCCCTGAGGCACCGCCATATAGACCTGCACAACATGAATGTTATGATTCCGAACATAACCCAGACAGAGTTCTGCTAACTCTGGATGTCTGAAGCAATTTTTTGGTTTCTGCTCAAGGCTTTATTACTGATTTCCCATAACCCCTGCTTTCATAAACACTCCGCTCTAGGAATTAACTATGCACACACACACATACACACACACACACACACACACACACACACACACACACACACACACACACACACATACACACAAACAAACACAAACACATTCACAACACAAAGCGGAGGGCGTAAACATTGCCCACTGAACAAGCTGGAGTGCGTGCGCTGGCGATGTGTGCAGGCGTACACGTAAGCCCATACACTCACACTAATAGAGCGGCAACTTTAAGTGGGCCATTGTAGCCATGGAAACGAGATCCGATCGTGTCGGAGTCACAGCACATGTCATCAGGCGGGGAGGCGGCAGACACGGGGATGCCCAATCAAATTCCGCCATGGCCTGTTCCGCTAATACACATTAGGCACTTACTTGGATTTCTTACATATGGCGTAGCATGCGCGCACGCACACATCCACCGCACATCCACGCACACATGCACATCTACACACACACAGACACACACATGTGAGTCATTTACATTGCATGGCCATGTGCAGGAGAATGATTGATTCTGGGAATGCAGAACAAATTCAGCGAAAGCAAGGGGAACCGGTGAGAGAAGAAATAAGAGAAGAGAACGCAGTATAGAGAGTGTGAGAGAGAGAGAGGAGAGAGAGAGAGGGAGAGAGAGGGAGAGGAGAGGAAATGGCCAAGGAAGGAAAGAGAACGAGGAGAGAGGGAGGCGGGGAGGCGGTGGCAGAGAATGTGAGAGAATGAAGGATACGTTGGGCATCATATCAAAGCTCCCTCTCTATCCGGCCCAGGGAGAATGCAGCCTGGGGTTAAACAGAGAGGGGCAGTGTGTGTGTGTGTCTGTGTGTGTGTGTACGTCTACTTGTGTGAGTGTGTGTGTGCGTTTGAGGGTGTGTGTCTCTTTGTCTGTATGCCCGTGACCGTTTGAATGTGAACTTAATAGATTTCATTTTGCACCTGTCGTTGCAAGAGGCTGCAGCTTTCAGTCCATTACTATGTACGTCCCAAAGGGTCTAGCGTAATGTGCTGTAGCACCCAAAACGATAGCCCTGCTCTGCAGTGTTTAGCCCTTAACTGTACACATTACCGTACCATAGTATAACCATACTACGGATACATTACATTACATCGCATTTATTTTGCTGACGTCTGATGTCCAAATCGACGCAATAAGTGCATTCGACTATGACGACACAACCCAGAAATTGTAAAGAGTTGCGCGAGTACATAAAATACATCAAATAGGCAAACTGCTTCAATCGTGCACCTTTTTCGAGATAGGGAAGGTATAATTTGTGACGGGGGACGTGTGTTTCTGCTGTGGTGATGTCAGTGGGGAGCTTGTTCCACCACCCTGGAGCCAGGACAGCCAACATTCAGGATTTTGTTTGAGCTCATTCTGTACGTTGTGTAAAGCAGAACGCCCTGAAACGATTCAAGTTCAACTCAACTTTTCAACCTTTCGATTCAACCATTTTTCCTTACGTTTAACCGAAATGGTTCCACACACACATCCTGATTTTCAAGTGAGTTGCTTAGTGGGGGGTGTTGGAAGCGATGTTGTCGTTTTGGCTAACTTCCTGTCTGCTCTGCAGCCAGCCCTCCCCTCCCTCCTCCCCTCTTGTGTTTCCTCAAACCCCAAAGGCCACAACAATGTAAATGCAAATGCTGGACTTGCACAACTCCTGTCTCCTTTTAAATGGTGAAAGTGTTTCCTTTTCTTCTTTTATTCGGCAAGTTCTTTTTTTCGTGCAGCGTGTTTTGGCTGCGTGAGCCGCCGCGGGGAGAGCTGGAATGAGTACTGTCGCCTGTCCCGCCGTCGTCAGGCAACAGTGGCATCCGGCTGCGAGAGAGAGAACCGCCTCTTTGTAGAACACTCGCTCGTGATTGGCTGGAAGTGGTGCCGGATGCAGGAAGTAATACTGGTGTTTACCGCTCAGCGAAGTGACCGGCAGATCTGGGGAATTGACCAAACACTCTGTATCAGGGATGGCTGTCAGACTATAGAGCTATTGAACACTTATCTTAATGAATAGTTATCGCTTACTGCCGCTTTAATATTAATATTGAACATAATGGCAAAACTTAATAACTTATCTCGGTAATTATAGGTCTGGTAGTCCTTAGAGATTGGTATGCATGGGAGATAAATTGCATTTTGAATATTCTATGCTGAGGAATACAACACAATTGCTGCATTTTTTATACACAAGCAATGTAGTCAAAATAACTACATGCTCTGTTTCATATTATCAAGATATCGGTCAGAGGACTAAAAAAGCAAGATGGATTGTCTCCAAAAAATTACGTGCATGTGAATATATACACTTTTTGAAATACCTTTTCGAAATAATGAGTGATTATATTATTGTCAAAATCAAGTCATAATGATATTATTATATTTGTATTATTTAAATCTAATCAAGGTCTCCTTTATCAAGCTTGTGAATGAACCATATTATCTGCTGGGTTCAGAGAAAAACCCCTCAAAACTCACAATTTATGTCCCTCATAAATACTGAGAAGCTGAACCCTCCTCCTCCTAAACACCCCCTCTTCCAAACTATGGCCCGGACGCTGCATA
The DNA here is from genome assembly GCA_036785325.1 of Urophycis tenuis. Classification (NCBI taxonomy): domain Eukaryota; kingdom Metazoa; phylum Chordata; class Actinopteri; order Gadiformes; family Phycidae; genus Urophycis; species Urophycis tenuis. The sequence goes on along the minus strand of JAXIVH010000085.1, from coordinate 279,532 downwards.
TAAACGCAGTAAATGTGCTACATCTTTCAAAAACGGCGTAGATAAAGCAGACTTATGACATGCATGGCAAGGTTAATACTGCTACCGTCCTGCTGCAGTCCTAAAATGGCAGCAGTCACTTTAAAACCCGAGGAGGTCAATTGGATCGTCGGAGGACCGCACTCTCCCTGTGAACACTGCCTCCCCCCCCCCCCCCCCCCACCCCTCACCCACCTCCTCCTCCCCTAACACCGTCTCCAGATGGTCCACTTGACACGCACGGCTCACCGGATTCAGAAAGGAGGCGCCGGCACACTCCAAGGGCTTTACGGCGCGGCGGGGAGCTAAAACGCCACGCTTTCCACCTCAGATTATTCTATAGTGGTGAAGTCATTAATATTTCACCCCCGCCAAGGAATATTTTTAGAGGGCCGTTGTGTATTTTCCCATCGCTAACCCTCCTCGCCAAGGCACTTACTCCGGGCCCGGGCAAGCCCAGGGACGGGGGAGGGTGTGTGGGTGGGAGAGGAGGGGCGGGGGGGGGGGGGGGGTATGCGTCATGGGATGGAGCGGGATGGCTTGGCTCCGTACCTGCCTCGCTCGCTGTCTGACCCGTCGCTCGTCCTCCGGGAGAAGCCAGGGAGGCACTGGGCGGGGATGATGTCAGACGGCGTGAGGTGGGCACGAGGTATGGGCTGCTGTCGTCGCAGTGGTAATGCCTGCAGCTCTCTCTCTCTCTCTCTCTCTCTCTCTCTCTCAGTGGCGTGGCTCTACTGTATGCACGCAGTCTCTCTGTTACAGGGCTGCATGGGTTGTGTGTGTGTGTGTGTGTGTGTGTGTGTGTGTGTGTGTGTGTGTGTTGTGTGTGTGTGTGTGTTTGAGTGTGTGTGTGTTTGAGTGTATGAGGGGGGAGGACAGCGGTCACATCTTTGAAATTAATGTGTACGAAAGAGGTAGTTTCTGTGTGTGTGTGTGTTTGTGAGTGAGTGTGTGTGTATGTGTGTGTGTGTGTGTGTGTGTGTGTGTGTGTGTGTGTGTGTGTGTGTGTGTGTGTGTGTGTGTGTGTGTGCCTATGTGTGTATCTACGTAATGCACGTGTAATATCGGTATGTTTCAGACAGCAAGACAAAGAGATGTGTACGTGGGAGTTTGTGCGCATGTTTATGTGTGTGTGGTGCGTGCATGCGCATATCTCAGTGTATGTGTGTGTGTGTGTGTGTGTGTGTTTAGAGGGGGAGGTTGTGTGTGTATGTATGTATGTATGTATGTCATGTGTGTGTGTATGTGTCCGTGTGTGAGTGTGCATGTGTGTGTATGTGCGTGTCTGCGTGTGTGTGTGTGTGTGTGTGTGTGTATGTGCGTGTCTGCATGTGTGTGTGTGTGTGTGTGTGTGTGTGTGTGTGTGTGTGTGTGTGTGTGTGTGTGTGTGTGTGTGTATTTACTCCTTAGCCCAGCATCAGTGCTGGGTCCTGAGGGGAGGCAACTGCTGATCCCTCACTTCTGCAGGGAGGCCCTTTCTTTCTGTGGCGGTCGCTTGGCAACCAATCCCTCGTTGTTCCATGGGGGAGGTCCTATGGGGCCTGGGAGGGAGAGAGAGAGAGAGTGATTTAACTGTGGTTACACAGGACTTATCAATATCAAGTTGTAAAAATGGCCACGCATGGGTCAGCATCTGTAAATCTGTGTTGTTATGGTGCCATTAAGATTATTAGACACACACAAACACAGACACACACGCAGACAGACAGACAGACACACACACACACACACACACACACACACCACACACACACCACACACACACACATACTCAGGGAATTAGTGTTTAGCTGTTGTGATTAATCATCACATTCATCGTCACGTAATACTTGAATTATTTCCACATGAGGGGGAAAGCTACAGGAAAGGACAAGAGTGATCAGTTAAAGTGTGCCCTCGTATATCTCGCAAACGTTCTCTGATTATTGTCGGTTTGTTTTGTTTATTTAACAAATAACAAACAGCGACAGACCGCTATCGCCATGCAGCCAACCAGCCTGCTGCTCTGGTGTCACTGCTATCATTACTGCATTACTGTGGCCACTGGTGTAACAACAACTCAAGCATTATATGAACAAATCTATTCTGAAGGGACACTCATTAGCGCAGGGAGTCGCAGTGTTTGGCCAACGTTCTTCTCTTGGTTTGTTCCTAGGAGGCCCCGGTGTTGTTTTTTACTGCACTACATGGCCCTACTGAGGCTTGGGTTGTGTTTTTTTTGTCTTTCCTGGGGTTGCTGCTAACGCAGTAAACTTCCTGATGGAAGAACTCATTCTGGTCGCCAGAGGTTGACTCCTCGGGTCCCACGCAATCACGCCTTCTGGTGATCTGGTGTAATTATAGCCACATTATCTTTGTGCCGGACTGACAAAGCACGGAGCCATTCTGCTGCAGCCCATAGGTGCCATTTAACCTTGTGGCCCCCCACACCTGGGCCGGCCCTGGACTGCTGTGGTCCTGGACTGGCAAATGACTGTGGCCCTAGTGTTGACCTCCAGGCAGAGCCAGCTGCTGATTCATACCCTCCAGTCAACAGTGGCACTAGTGCCAACATCAGAGCCGCATGTCCCCTTGGCGTCTTGCACTTAACTGATCACCGGTTTAAGTGTGGCTGGAGCCAGGGCTTTAGTCTTTGTTTCTTTGCTGTGTTTCATGTAAAGCGGTTTTAATGTTGATTTGACACCGTTCACCATAATGGACTGGAACTACACTTATATTTGTTCAACCAAGCAATTAATCACACATGCTACACCAGTCAGTCACCAAGTCACTAAGTGACCGGAACTTCTTACACCAAATACTAATAACGACCAAATAGCTTGCCTTTATGATCCTCATCGCTGTTCACTATTTTCACCCTAAATCGATTAATTATTGATCCATCATTATTTTCCTGATCTTGACAGAACCCTGATTGCTTTTTTAATTTTAGCTTTTTTTCTAATTCCTCAAATCGCATGAACTATTGTACATTTCATTTTGTACTATTGTACATTGCATTTTTCCCATGAGTTCTATCTCACTCATTCCCCCATTCGTTTTCTCTGTTGCACCCTTCAAAGGCTCAGGGTGAAGCAGCATAGGTATTCAAAGGGCCATTTAGGACTCTTAATGTGATTAAGGGCTATGCAAATTCGATTTGACTTGACCAGCTGTTTTTTTTTTGGGGGGGGGGGGGGGGGGGGGGGGGGGGTGGGGGGGGTGGGGGGGGGGGTTGTGCGTGTAACCTGACTTATTTACAGCCAGCAGATCAGCTGCTTGTCCTCCAGGGGTTAGAGACGTGACGTGGCCCGTTCACTACCAGCTGTGCTCACCGATCACATGTTGTATGACGTCTCAACGTGGGTGTGGGGGCGTGTGTGTGTGTGTGTGTGTGTGTGTGTGTGTGTGTGTGTGTGTGTGTGTGTGTGTGTGTGTGTGTGTGAGTGTGTGTGTATGTACGCACATCCGTGTCACTTTGTGCGTGCTTGCATCTGAGTGGCTGTATACATGTGCACTTAGGAGTCATCACTTTTAATGGATTTTGTCGGCAGTCCCAGCCAAAAGGTTATGGGTTGTAACTAAAACATTCAATGCCGATCGCTTTGGCTAAAAGCATCCTCAAAATACATCAATAGCAAATACTAATAGTAAATGCATATTGATGTGATAAACTTATTTTGATCATTTATTGGATCTTACCAGCGCCACGAGTTCCCTGTGAACCCTTCACTTTGGAATATGGTCAAACGGGGAGCAAAAATACTTAAATTCAGACCAAGAAGCTTGTTGATGAAGGAAGTATTTCCCCGAAGCCCAGTAACCCTTACGCTCAAGTTAGGACGGCGAGTGTTCCTTGGAATCAAAGCAAACCTGAACGGACACACCGAATCAAGGCCCTTCAAGCCTTAAAGTGGCTCCAGAGAGGGGGGGGGTCGCGCTCAATTCAAAGAGCACCACAGGCTCCATCAGATGTTCTACCAGACCACGGTACTCAGTGAACTCTTGATGCTGCCACGGCTGCATCGTCGAGGTTGGCCACACCAACAACAGGATTAACAGGCGGCAGTGTGCTAAGTCTTTTACCATGGTTAACCCCCAAAAGTGATCTCTGGAAGAGGTGGCAACAGCCTCAGCCAGGGTTAATCCTGTGAGTGTTCAACCGGTCTTCTGTCCCAGCAGGCGGGCATTGGTTTGTAACGATAGACATTCCCTAATCTAAACCCTGGATCAAATCCTGACACAGTGTCAGAGAACCGAGACACAAGGACACTCCAGCTGTGGACTGAGAAACACAAACGCCTATCCATCGATATGAATGTTTTTGATGGAACAATACAAAACTATTACCATATTACCATGCTGCTATTTTTACTTATTTCATTATTAGAAAAGTCGTTTTTCTGTCCTTGCGATTGTAATGGTAAGTGGGATGCTATATAACATTGACTTTTATTGTACGAATAATAGGTCAAATATATCCCCCTGGAAATTCATAGTACATCTAAATCAAGAGTGTTAAAGAATGTCAGGAGCCAGCTGCCAAAAGATTTCATTGTATGGTTCACCATTCATCAGTTCAAATAATGACTCCAATGGGACACATAGTACACTTCATCCTCCCGTCAGAATCCATTAAGATATGTCTGTTCTCCCGGCGGTCGGACGAGACAAAGTAAATTCACAGATGATCATTATGTCTCTTGAAATCCATAGAATCGGTGTGGGCCGTCCACGGAACAGACAGCCCGGACGCGAGGACACTGTCAGCCCACCAGGATGCAAGGCGTCACAGATGAATGCGTTCAGCGCCAGGTGGGGGGGGGCATTGATGAGTCATGACAAGCTGTTTCAAAATCTGCCCACTTGGGACATCACAACTTCCGAGTCACCTTGGAAACGATGGACCGAACCAACGCCCCTTCACACGGGGGGGGGGGGGGGGGGGTCCCGTCGTATGCGGGCGCTAATCGATCCGTCATCACAAGGCATGTGTGGACCCGCCCATTTGTGATGTCACAAGTGGCTATATTTTGAAATGGCTTATCATGGCTAATAAATGTCACACCTGGTGCTAAAATAGGGGCTCCCCTATTGACCTCCACCCCCACCATGTAAATTGTCTATCGCAGTAATTTGTTTCCTGAGCAACACAACCCAGTAGTTGTTTTGATGGCTGTGTTGAGCACCCCTAACTGTCGAGCTCAGTGGTGGGACGGCCATGGCATCCCAAAATTGATGGCTCTGCTTTGTTTGGTGTCATCTTTTCAGGGAACCGTTGTAAAGACAGTCTATCATAAATCATGATTGTTTTGGGGGGGGGGGGGAGCGGGGAGTTTCTTAGAGCAGGCAGGATAAAAAAAAAGGGTTCTTTGTGAAGAGTGTTGCACAGCGAAGCCAAACGCTCAGAGTTTCAATCTCCCGTGTTGAGCGGGACCCTGTAAACCCAGACTCGACAGGCCTTGGCATTGTTTTTCAGCCTCCGCCCAAAAAATTAAACACTAAATAAAGAGCTGGCATGAGCTGTACACCATGGCTCTGTACGTGTATCCATTTCAGATCCCTGCTCAGGTGAGCGTTCCACTTGTAAATGTGTTTCTGGATGTGTGGCTGAGGACCGACTCATTCAATGAGCTCATGCACATGAACCGAGGATCGCTTGCACACTGGACCCCTTTATTCCTATTGCTCCTATACTACCCCATCTTGTCAGAAAGAGTGGGAGAATGTGAGTGTGTGTCTGTGTGCGTGTCTGTGTGTGTGCGTGTGTGTATGTGTGTGTGTGTGTGTGTGTGTGCGTGCGCGTACGTGTGTGTGTGTGTGCGTGTGTGCGTGTGTGCGTGTGCCTGTGTGTGTGTGTGTGCGTGTGTGCGTGTGTGTGTGTGCGTGTGTACGTGTGTGTGTGTGTGTGTGTGTGTGTGTGTGTGTGTGTGTGTGTGTGTGTGTGTGTGTTAGAGAACTAGGCCATGGCTATAGTGAGTCTTTCCCTGAGGAACTGGTCGAGCCCCAGTCAGCCTGAACGTCTTTGATTCTTTATTCATCACCTCCTTATGTAACAGAAACATGGTGCGAGGGAGAGGATAAATAAACCACACTTATTGTTACATTATATTCAATTGAATGACATCACATCATATCACATTACAATGCATTAGATGAAAATGACACCATTTGACATTGCATTACATCGCAGGTGGTTGTGTCCAGAGCCAACGGTCGAGAGAGTCCAACCATTCATGGGAAATAGAAGAGAAGAGTTAGAGGAATGAAGGGAGGATTACCATTGAAACATTTGTGATTACTAAAATAGCATAAAAGTCTGTGCAATTATGCATTATTTGCTCACGCTGACATTTAGATATGTTTAAAGGTCCCTGCCATCAAAATCGGGTTTCCTACTACGTTTGTACGTTCTTGGGTGGAGTACTATCAGAGCAGAGCGCTCTGCTCCTGCCCTACAACACCAGGTTTGGTTCTGTG
>JAXIVH010000085.1:243055-250555 GCA_036785325.1 Urophycis tenuis | reverse complement strand
CAGTATGGTTCAGATGCATGCCCATATGTGGTCACGTTACACGGGGGAACAAGGCTTTCGATCGTCCCGTTCAGAATTCAATCTTGATTGTTCCTTGTGATTGGATTACCCATGATGCATTCCGGTGTCAGGCAGGGGTGAATAGGGTGGGTGACGTCGTGCTTGCGTGAGATTGTGTTTGCTTTCAGCCTGTGTGCTTGCACTTCAAGATTCTCACCTGCAAAGAGGGGAGAGAAAAACTGCTGTCATTGAACTGCGGTTTAATGGTCTGGTAGTTCAGGCCTTTCTCTCCCCTAGCTGACAGGATCTGGGTTCCAACCACATCGTCCACAGTCTACCTGTAAGGCATCCTTGAGCGAAACCCCCAACCTCTACCTTATTGCCGTGTATCTAGAATACATTCTTTGAATGAAAGCTTCTCCTGAATGACATGAACATTGTTAGAGCAGTAAACTGGTGCTTGTGGCGACTGCCGGTTTGTGTGATTGCTGTTTTAGAATATGTTTGCAGGGTGAGATCTGTGTACGGTGGCATCAATGGAAATCTTATGTTCTTATGTGTTTATCTTATGTGTGTGTGTGTGTGTGTGTGTGTGTGTGTGTGTGTGTGTGTGTTCTGCAGGTGGGCTGGCAGCTGAAGAACCTGGTGAACGCGCTGAGAGAAGACCCGTGTGGAGTCATCCTCACCCTGAAGAAGAGGCCCCAGAACACGCTGAGCTCCACGCCGGCCCTGCTGAGGAACGTGCGGTGGAAGCCCCTGGGCCTGCAGGTAAAGCCCGCCTGCACCACAAAGGAACAACAAGCCAGCGAGGTCGGTGTACTCCGACCTGAATCGTTCACTGTTTCCATCAGGGCCTTTTATATTATAAGTGGGAAGCAACCCAAGGGCCTGGGACCCGTGCTTGTACGAGCTGCCTCTTGGCCCAGTGTGAGCCCTTGATCTGTTCTCACGCTTCGTGTCGTTTAGGTTGAGGACGGAGGGGAAGGGGGGGTGGAATTCTGCTCAACGCGAAGCGTTTTTTTTTGCTGCCGATGCAGTTATCTGCAGTCTGAGTGTCGACTACATCTCGGTGCTCAGCCTTCCGCTGTTCTCCACCACACCTCTTCCTTTCTGTGCTACAAATAGACCTCCTTCAGACCTCCTGAAATGTGAAGCCGTCGCGGGGCGAACGCGACAGCTAGCATTACATTTGCCGGATGCTACCGCGGCGCAGCGAGAAGCCGTTTCGCCCGAGCCCGGGTCCCCAAATGATCACATTGTATATGCATTGTTAAACACAACTGACCTCGTTTCTGCCAAACTCAAGCTCACTGAGCAATGGTTACATGTGTGGGAAGATCGCATGGGACAAGTCCTTCCTCTGTTGTGGTGCTAGAGGACAGCTCCATACCACACAGCTAAATACTCCCAAGGGAAACGGTTTTCCTCATTGACTATTGAGTACCATTAAGACTCTTTGGAGAAGACGGTGCAAAAAAACAGTTGTCAAAGCAGTACGGTTCTAGGATACCGAGCACACAGATACACAATACAATCGTGAATTATGAAATATTTTTGTGTTTAGTCATTTAGCCTTTTTTTTTTAAAAGCCAGGCTGAATTCCCAAAAGGTGCTGCGAGACCAAACGGAAGCAGAGCAGAGCAGAGTAGGAATTCCGAAGACAATGTCAGTGGAATTACAGAGGACTAATTATGATGCAAGAGTTTGCGGGAACACAGGTGGAACACCGAAAGTGTGTGTGAGCTGAGCCCGGAACACGTGCTTCCCCGGAGCCCAGACCCTGGTCACGCGGACGGACCAGCCCGCCCTGGGGGGGGACCCTCACCCACGCTCACATTCACATTCACCCCCACGGCCCTGAATGACTTAACCTTTAACCCCCGAAGGGCAACGCTTTGCTCCATATTAATGTAAAGCCGGATTCAGAAGCGACGGTTGGGGGGGGGGGGGTGGAAGGGAAGGGAGAAAGAGCCTACGGTGCAAAATAAAGAGGTCAATGTGTGGCCGACATGTCTCCTACCTCTTAAAAAATAAATATGGCTCAGTCTGTTGTGCAATCCACTACCTTTACCTCAACACCTTTCGGGATGGGCAAGCGGAAAACAAAACAAAACACGCGTACCAACAACAATGAAACCATGCCAGTGATGTTTGCTCTCCGTGGCCCGGGAGGGGGGGGGGGGGGGTTGGGGGCAGGAGGGGGGGAGTGGGTGGGCTTAGACCGGCCCCTGCCAGGCTCTTTGTAGCGCTGCGTCTAGCTTGTCAGCCGGCGTGTTCCGTGGGGGCTATTTATAGCCCCGGACGGTGCATGAGGCTAATTCATCTACATGTTACATGCGTGCTTTGATCTCAGCTCAGGGCTCGGGCGCTCTGGCTTTGGCGTCTTTGGCTCTCTTTGTTTCTTCCGCCATTGTTCTTATTCTGGGTCTACCCTTCTTTCTCTTTCTCGCCCTTTTTCATCATTGAACTCTCTCTCTCTCTCTCTCTCTCTCTCTCTTGCTCTCTCTGTTTTTGGGTCTTTCTTTCTTCCAACGCAATTATAACTGTGTATTGTGTGGTGCATTGTGTGTGTGATATATGCATATGTTAAGGGGGATAATATGAATACGGCCATTGGTTATACAGTACACGACCATTCTGAGCGACTATACTTCATGTAGCATGTACGTAGCCTGGAAATGGCATAGAACCACCGCCCCCTAGATAGCCTGTATGTAGCCGGTATGTAGCCTGGACATAGCATGGACATAGCATATAGCCTGTACAATATGTACCATGGCCATAGCCTTTATGTAGCCTGTATGTAGTGTCATTAGGAACAACACAAAGTGGTAGGCTATACATAGTAGCCTATAGCCCAGTACATAGCCGTGGGGTAGCTTGATTGTAGCATGGACGTAGCCGGAAGGTATTCTGTATGTGGCTTGTAAGAAGCCTGGACATAGCCTGTATAGTAGTGCTCATGAGGAACAAGATAAAGTACATTTTCTGCAGGAATCGCAGCATGTTAAATCCCCATTCTTCGGCACACGTCAGGAGATCTGTTGATGTGTTATTTGGTGTGGGCTTGAGGAACGCAGAGAGGTACAGTGGCGCAATAACATGCCATGAGCACACAGATCAGAGGAAAGGGGAATGTTTTAACTTTGTTCCCTCTCTCTCTCTCTCTCTCTCTCTCTCTCTCTCTCTCTCTCTCTCTCTCTCTCTCTCTCTCTCTCTCTCTCCCTCTCTCTCTCACAAACACACACACACACAGAAAGACTGGAGCTCTTAATTATTCATAAGCCGGCTACACAGGAAGCTCCACTCCGGCTCTCTGCAACAAGAGACGCTACTCAGCAAATATGAAGAACATAATTCAATGCATCCAAAATATCCCGTAAAACAATGTGTGTGTGTGTGTGTGTGTGTGTGTGTGTGTGTGTGTGTGTGTGTGTGTGTGTGTGTGTGTGTGTGTGTGTGCGCGTGTGTGTGTGTCCGCGTGAGTGCGTGTGTGTGTGTGTGCACGGAACAAAGAGTGCCCACACATAAATTCTCCTCCACGGGACAGGTGGCGAAGCAGCGGCGATAAGCTAGGCGCCATGTTATTGCTAATATCACTGTCCCCAGTCGCTAAACAACGGCGCTTGATGATTGTGGCATGTAATACCGTGTCCCTGTAAACCCCGGACACAAAGACCCGGGACAGGAACCCCGGCCCAAAAGACATAAAGAGAACGGTGCTAAGTGCTCTGTACGGTGTCGGGCCGCGACCCACCTTTCAACTGGATCGTGACCCATTTTAAGCCGCGCCGTCCCTCGCACCTTTAATAATGCATAATGCGCATAAAAACACATTGAAGTGAAGCTGAATTATGTGCAAACAATGTATTTTGCTTGTTAGCGGGCTTGTCTTTGTGTCTGTGTGTCTGCCTGTCGACCGAATCTGTGTGTGTATTGGCTTTCTGTCTAATAAGCATGCTTCCTACAGACATACACACACACACACACACATCTACGGCACTCCACGAGAATTTGTTCATTGTTCCATACATGTCCATCAGTATGTATCACCGCCATGTGTTTGTGTGTATGTGTGTGGGTGGCTGTGGGCGTGTGTGGGTGTGTACGCGTGTCTATGGGACTGGAAGATCTCTCTCTCTCTCTCTGTTATCATTACTGCAGCTCCCTTGTGAAGCAAAATAACTAGGTCACTTTGCCCTGTGTGCTCAGTTTGGACACATTTATCTTGCACACACAAACACACAGCAAACCACACACGCACAAACACACACACACAGACACACACACACACACACACTCACACACACACATACATTCAGACACAGACACAAGTGTGCCGTGTCCACACGCACGCACACACACATTCGTGCACAAGCGTACACTCACAAATGTGTGCAAACATGTGCAATCACACCAACGAACGCACACATGCGCAATTCTAAGCCTGGATTTTGAGGATCCATTTTACGGCTGTGAAGTTTAGCCCAAACGTGGCAGGCGTTCAGCAAGATTACAACTGAATCCACAAAGGAAACAATATATCTGCGCAAATCATCCTGCGATTCAGTTCCAAATCCTCCATGGCTACCTCTCCTAGTCCTCGCTTCTTCTGTCCATCCCTCTCTCTGTCTCTCCTTCTGTTTTCTCCTTCAGCGTCTCACCCTCTCTCTCTCTCTCTCTCTCTCTCTCTCTCTCTCTATCTCTCTCTCTCTCTCTCCTTCTCTCTCTATCTCAGTCCATACCCTTCTTCTGTTTCTCCTCGCTTGTCTCATCTCTCTCTCTTTCTTTGTCCGCCTGTCTGTCTCAGATCCATGCATGAATATATGCCTCAGTGTTTTTCAATGCCGGGGAGACTGGGAGGGAAAGACAGGAGCTTGTGGTACAGAGAGGGCGAGAGAGAGAGAGAGAGAGAGAGAGAGAGCGGGATAGAGAGGGACAGACATGAAGCGAAGAGAGAGAGAGATGGTGAAGATTTTGCAGTGTAACAAGGTGTCCCCTGCTGTGCTGTACTGTGCATGGCCACGTGCACATGTGATGTTGTCCTTACGATCTCAACCCTGAACTTTGTGTACTGTATGTGCTGCATGGGCAATAGATGTACTCTGTATTGTGTACTATGTACCACATGCTGAAGGGCACCACTGCCATCTGCGTGTACCAATGCACTGTGGACTGCATACAGTGTACTGTGTAGTGCATACTACATACTGTGAACTATGTACTGTGTACTGCATACAATGAACTGTGCAGTGCACACAATGTACTGTGTACTGTATCTTACATACTGTGTACTATGTACTATGTACAACGTACCATGCACTATGCACTGCATACTATGTGCTGTGTACCATGTACTATATACTGTGCACTGTGCATTGTGTGTACTACATACTGTGTACTGCGTAGTCTGTAGTGTGTGCTGTGTAGTGTGTACTGCACACTATGCACTAGGCGCTGTGTACTGCCTAGTATGTAGTGTGTACTGTGTAGTGTGTACTGTGTAGAGTGTACTGCGTAGTGTGTACTGCATACTGTGTACTGCATAATCTGTGGTGTGTGCTGTGTAGTGTGTACTGCATACTATGCACCAGGTGCTGTGTACTGCCTAGTCTGCAGTGTGTACTGTGTAGTGTGTACTGCGTAGTGTGTACTGTGTATTGTGTACTGCGTAGTGTGTACTGCGCAGTGTGAACTACACATACTGAGCCATGCTCAAGGGCACCGGCACCGCCTGGGATTGTTCCACAGACCATTGTTCTTTGTCATACGTGCACAGAAAAGATCGGCCCACTTACACATCCTCCTTCACGGGGCGAGGCGGTGTGGCTGTGAGGATAAGGCACACTCACATGTCATTGTTAATGTTGCTGTTGGTGAGTTGAACATCACAGTCACTCAACAGCGTAGTATTACGATCTGATACCGTGCTCCTATAAAACCAAGGCTACTTCAACCTTTCTGTGTCGGGACCCAAAAGACACATGAAAGGGTCACCAAATCCTGAGAGTGTGTTCTGTGTGCGTTCAGGCCCGTGACCCCGCCTTTCAACCTTGGATTGTGGCCCATTTTATTTCACTGTTCTCCTCGCCTTTAGGACCGCACGTTCATACCGCAAGTAAAGTAACGTGTGTGCGAACAATTAATTTGCTTGCGTGTGTGTGTGTGTGTGTGTGTGTGTGTGTGTGTTTGCAGCACTGGAATCACCCTGCTGTAGAGCTCTGAACTCTGAACAATCCTCCTCGAACCAAGTCTCTCTCTCCCTCTCAACTCTCTCCCTCTTTCTTCTCTCTCTCTCTCTCTCCTCTGTATCTGTCTCCCTCCCTCTTTCCATTTCTCTCTCTCTGTCTCTGTCTGTTTGTCCCTCTCCCCCCTCTCGTTCTCTCCCCCTGCCTCACTCTCTCTTGTGCATGCAGGCAACAGTGGGTTGTAATCACTAAATTACTATTTTCATTCTCTGCTCCAGTCACCACATTACACCCCACCCATTCCTTCCAGCTCTCTCTCTCTCTCTCTCTGTCTCTCTCTCTTTATCTTTCTCTTCTCTCGCTCGCTTCTTCCCTTTTTTCATCTTTCATCTTTTCTTTGGCGTTCCTGTATCTCCCTCCCTCTCATCCTCCCCCCCTCCCTTCTGCAAGCTCTTTTTTATTATTTATTGTGAGACCACCTCCCTGTAAGCTGCAGTCATGTCAGACGACCAGAGGAAGATGGGAGGGAGAGCGAGAGAGAGAGAGAGAGAGAGAGAGAGAGAGAGAGAGAGAGAGAGAGAGAGAGAGAGAGAGAGAGAGAGAGAGAGAGAGAGAGAAATGGAGAGAGGGAGGGGGAGAGAGACAGAGAGAGAGGGAGAGAGATGAGATGGAGAGGGAGAGAGATGAGATGGAGAGGGAGAGAGAGAGAAGAGAGAGGGAGGGAGAAAGATACAGAGGGATAGAGAAGGGAGAGGGAGAGAGATGAGAGGGTGAGAGATGAGAGGGAGAGAGAGAGAGAGAGAGAGAATGAGGGGGTTGCTGGAGACGTGATGTGACGGTGGAGTTGGGGGCAGTAAAAGGACGATGATAGATAGACGGATACAAAGAAAATGAGAACCAGGAGAAGGACGGCATGCAAGAGAGAGATGAGAAAAAAGAGTTTGGCTGAAGAATGGTGATGGAGATGACGGAGAGGGGGGGGGGGGTTGATGAAATCAATGGCCTCTCTCTCTGATACGTCTCTGATGAAATGATGAAACACCACAGAGGTTCAATAATGAGCAGGCTGGCTGCATGGCCTGCCGGCGACTGCACTGTGAGAGGGAGAGAGACAGAGAGAGATAGAGAGAGAGAGTGTGTGGTTGTGTGTGGTTGTTTGTGTGTGTATCCCGTATCTTATTTCTTTGGCTCTCCTGTCCTCACATTTTCTTTGTATCCATCGATCAATCATCTCCCTGCCGCTGGCCCCATGCATTCCCCTGAACATGCGACGTACCCCGGCCCATTTGCATCCAAAGAAACACATGCTCTT
>JAXIVH010000085.1:219519-242855 GCA_036785325.1 Urophycis tenuis | reverse complement strand
GACTCAGCATGATCCAAACCAATTACAAGCGCCATTGGCAGACTGTGCTTAAGACAACCACACATAAACACACATACACACTGACACACACCCACACCCACACACACACACACAAACATGCCTTTGGACTTAGTATGCCCTGTCTACACTAGTTCTGTATGCAATTTAACTTTGAGTGTGTGTGTGTGTGTGTGTGTGTGTGTGTGTGTGTGTGTGTGTGTGTGTGTCTGTGAGTGCGAGTGTGTGATTCTCATGGTGGTGACTCCTATCTTTCAGATGACACATACAGCTTAATGAACCTCTGGTAGCAAACACACGGTCACCTTAGCAACCTACACATTAAAGGCCGTGACACACCGACCTGACGTCAAATATCCAGCTCTGACGACCGCTGGCTGTCGCCTGGCCCCGTAACCCTCCTGACCAGCAGGTGGCGGTAGTCTGTGTGCGTCATTCAGAAGAATGGCACACCGGACTGCGGTTCATACGCAAACGCGAAAACAAAGCGGCGTTCGCCTGCCGTGCTCTACGCTCTCGCTCGGACGCTTCCGTAATAAAATCCACTTCTCATCGAGAACACGTGAAAATTATGAACGGTCAGATGGTCAGAAGTCGCAGAAAGACAACGCTTTGGTGCGCGCCTCCGTGATGAGTTCCAGGGCGTACAGATGCTCACCTACTGCGTGACATTGTCTGACATTGTCCGACGGCCGGCCGTGTGCCCGGTGTGTCGGTGTCAGAACACAACCACCTCAAAAACACAATGCGTGGAACACAGAAGGTGTCAGAACAGAACAGAGATGAATTCATCAAGGTCATTATTTTCAACAGATTAGAGTAGATATCGAAGAGTATAGAACTGTCCATTGCGTGCAAGATAGTACATTTATACAAACTATGCTTATATCTGTAGACCTGAGATCCAACTCAGTATAGCCTATGTCATAAATTTCATCAAGTGTTGTTGTGACAGATACAGTAAGGTGGGCATAACAAGCTGAGGCTGTACTGTACAAAGACCTTTGATAATGGGCAGTGAGGCCAGCTGTGTGGTGCCATTCATTCCTTTAGTTTTTCTTTACAATGCAGAAAGATCTGCAGGTGTTTGAGCCCATACATTGCAAGTGGCTCACATTCTTAGTCAAGTCCATGTGTCCATGTGAATAGAATGACACCTTACAATGAATAAAGGTATTAAAACATATCCAGGCAAGGAGGATTATTTTAATGGCCTCTTCTTCTTTTCAGAGAGGAGCAGACACACTGCGAGCAGATACAGACAGGTGAGTGTGTGTGCTTGCTGTGCGCGTGAGTGTGTGTGTTTGCATGTGTGTCTGTGAGTTTGTGTGTGTGTGTGTGTGTGTTTGTGTGTGTGCGTGTATGTGTCTGTGTGCACCGTGTGTCTGCGTGTCTGCGTGTGCATGTGTGTCTGCGTGTGCATGTGTCTGTGTCTATGTGCGTGCGTGTGTGTGTGTGTGTGTGTGTCTGTGTGTCTGTGTGTGCATGTGTGCGTGTGTGTGTGTGTGCGTGTGTCTGTGCGTGTGTGTGTGTGTGTGTGTGTCTGTGTGTGCGTGTGTCTGTGTGTGTGTGCGTGTGTGTGTGTGTATGTGTCTGTGTGTGCATGTGTGCGTGTGTGTGTGTGTCTGTGTGTGCGTGTGTCTGTGTGTGTGTGCGTGTCTGTGTGTGTGTGTGTGTGTGTGTGTTTGTGAGACAGTGATACACTAATAAGTTCTCAGGGATTTGACTGTGGAGTTCAGCTGAGGCCTCTTCCCACCCCCTCCTCCGCCCGCAGGTATTCTGGATCAGGCAGTTCGGGTGCAGCATCCATGAGGAAGGTAGGACCACAGTCACACCTAGGACCACAACGCTGTTGATTATAATCCGCAACGACACAAAACACAGGCTCCCTAACGTTCGTCTTCCTGTTGCGCACTTGGTTCACAATGCCCTCGTTCACCCTAAAGACTTTGCCACAAACAAAAGTGTTGGTAATAGCAGAGAAGGAAAAAAAAAAGGTTATTTTATTAGAAGATTCCACTCGCTTTGTCGAAAAACAGACCATCACACATACAACCTTTTGATATCTTCTCCCTAATCCTTCTTAAACCTTTTCCTTACACACCGGACCCACACTGCTCTCCCAGCGAACCACGATGGCGTGACGCAGTTTCTGTTTCAGGGAAAATATCAAAACAAGCGATAATGAAATCCTGCGTGTTGGGTTATGGATTACCTCCAGATTGTGGCCATCTTAGCACGGCATTTCCCGCGCGCGCCCCCCGTAATCCTTTCAGCTGTGAGTCCCTCCAAGCTAGACTGACCGCCCTTCCCCTGCCCAGGGAGAAAGGACTTAGCACCATCTGACAGACTCTTGCCTCAACATGCCCGTCTCCTGATAGTCCTGTTGATTTTTTTTCAGCTGATGCCTTTTTCTCTCTCTCTTTTCACTCTCTCTCTGTCTCTCTCATTGTTGTTTTCCCCCCCAGTCTTTCCATTATACCTCTCTAAGAACGAAAACCAAAAAGCGAAGTAAAGGTAGTTCTGCTTGGTTCTTTCTTCCCTTGTTGTGTTCTGTCTGGTCTTGTGCTCATGGTCATGTTTTGGTCACGTGTTTTAAGTGTGTCCACTCGTCGACATTTTGCGAGACGTCCACCCAATGTCATTCACAAGCCCTAACTAAAGATACATTAACCGAGATGCATTCCGTTCAAATGTATGAGGAACGGAGTAAACCATAATAAAATGAATGAAAATGAAACGAAAAAAAGCTAGTTCTCGTGTCTCATCCTATTCCTCAAGGTTTCCTCAGTGATTTAGTTGCTTGTGCATGCTGTAGTATTCCGGCTTGGAGTCAACTCATGGCAGACATTTAGTTTTATAGGTTCTAGGTAGATGCTCCTTTCCTCACGTCGATAGCTCTGCATGGCGCCTTTTTGATTAAACGATCATTTAATCTCCTCGGGGGATGGATGGAGAAATTCACAGCCTTAAAAAAAAAAAAAAGGGAAGTCAGCCGGCGGTCTGACTGGCGCCGCAATCCGTCTCGTCCCCGTTGCCCTGCAGGTTCCCTGACGAGCGCCAGTCGGAGGAGGATCTCCTGTAAAGACCTGGGCCACGGGGACTGCGAGGGCTGGCTGTGGAAGAAGAAAGACGCAAAAGGCTACTTCACCCAGAAGTGGAGGAAGTACTGGTTCATCCTCAAGGAGTCCTGTCTGTACTGGTACACCAACCAGAACGTAAGACTCGACTCGTCGCGGTCCTTCCAAGTGCGATCGCACTCCCGGTCGAAAACCATAGTAGTTTTTTTTTTTTTTTTTCTCCGCTCACGTCATCGTTTAAATCCCCGTCGCTCTGTCCTCTCTGGGGTATCTATAGCTGCTTGTGCGGAGAGTCCAGACCGCACGGATCTTAACGAATCGTTTACGGAGTTAATCCTTTTGTACGCCTTGTTGACGCACATACTGGCACACGCTGGTAAACAAAAATGGGCTTGAATTAATAGCATATGGGAACCAAACTTATTTGAAGGGTAGGCCTAAACCATGAATAAAATGCTTATTTCCCACTCCACATAATCCAAGCTTTGTGCGGTATGGCCGCTTGATGTGGAGGAGATGAGGGTAATGCTATCGTTGGATTAGCATATTCACAAACTTAAATCCTTAAAAGGAATAACTTACAAAGAACAAGAGGGCCGTAATGTGCATGTAAACACAATTAAGGAGACTTCTTAATCACAGGAATAAATGGACTTTCTCTCTCTCTCTCTCCTCTCTCTCTCTCTCTCTCTCTCTCTCTCTCTCTCTCTCTCTCTCTTCTCTCTCTTGTCTCTGCAGGATGAGAAGGCAGAAGGCTTCATCAGTCTCCCAGAGTTCAGAATAGACAGAGCGATTGAGTGCAGACGGAAATTGTGAGTGTCCCTCCTGTGTCACTCAAATTACTAATCAAGCATAATTTTGCTCGCCTGCCCACCCATTGACACACACACACGCACAAACAAACACAAACGCACACACACAAACACATGCGTTCACACTCGCATACACACACACACACACACACACACACACACACACACACACACACACACACACACACTCACAAATACACGTGCAGGAGGAAAATGAAACAGATGAAACCACAGTTACACACGCACACGCACACACGCACACACACACAGTTTAATAAGTCCTCTTTGTTTTGTTCTGTGCCTTGCAGTGCCTTCAAAGCCTGTCATCCCAAAATCAAAAGTTTCTTCTTCGCCACAGATTGTCTTGAGGAGATGAACAGGTATAACTGTGTGTCTGTTTTTGTAACGGGTGTGTGTGTGTGTTCATGCCTGCGTGCCTGTCAATGTCTGTATGCTTATCAATGTGGACAATGGTCTGATGTTAAAAAACGTCCCTTGTACTTCCATTAATATTTTAGACGAGTAAACTAAGTTTGCACAATGCAACAACCCTGCCCACACAACCCTGACCATGAATAAATCATGAGCCAGGCCCCTCTTTAGTCACATGTGGAACTGTGTGTGTGTGTGTGTGTGTGTGTGTGTGTGTGTGTGTGTGTGTGTGTGTGTGTGTGTGTGTGTGTGTGTGTGTGTGTGTGTGTGTGTGCGCGCGTGCGCGACGCATGTGTGTATGTGTATGTGTGTGTGAGAGGGACAGGGAAACAAGAGAGAGCGAGAGAACAAGTATGGTTATATTGTGACTGTGTGAGTCTAAAGAGAGCTAATTATCCATATAGCGCTCCTCAGTGGCATGGAGATGTAATTGGATGAGGTTCTTTAACAAGCTATATTTGAAATCCATGCTGAGTTGAAGGGTGCATGTGTGAACGTGTGAACGTGTGAATGTGGGAAGTTGCAAATTTGCTATTGTCAAAACGCTATAGTACTCTGCCAGCCGCTCGCTCTGTGTGTGTGCGAGTGTGTGTGTGCGGTGTGTGTGTGTGTGTGTGTTTCTCTGTGTGTGTGTGTGTGTGCAGTGTGTGTGTGTATGTGTTTGTTTGTGTGTGTTTTAGAGAGAGAGAGAGAATGCATTTCAGTACTGTGTGCCATATATTGTTACTAATATACATTACTACATTTATACAACAACTACTACTGTATATAATACATTACATATATTGCAATACATACTTACATTATGCATTAACACTAAAGCATGAATTTGCCTATAATGAGCTAATTGAAAGCTATGATGAGGCATCCTTATTAAAAGCATCAACGTTTTCATAGGTATGATGAAAAACTTTTTTTTGCTAAATGTACAGCAGTATCAAAGATAGCACTGTTTTGGGATGGAGACTTTATCTATGAGCTGAGCGAAGTATGATTGAGAGAGAGTGCTGCAGCATGCTTCCTGAGGGACACCGTTGCTGGTGATGCCTGTCCTGTTCCTGGTGAGGGCCATGTCAACAGCTGGCTTCACAGAGATGGCGGCACAGTTTTCCTGCATGGATGGATGGATTTGGTGGATTAGATTGATTGTATGGAGAGTTGGATGGATAGATGGATGGATGGATGGATAGGCAGGGTTGAGAGGCAAATAAAGGAGGCATCTTCTCTCTGTCCATGTCCTGATGATGGCATTCTGTCCATGTTAAGGAAGGGAATCAATCCATGAGATGTAAAAGACACCTCGTTAACAACTTCTTTACTCACCCTCCATCTCAGCCAGGCCAGGATTTCTCCTTTCCTCTCCCCTCCTCCTCTCCTCTCCTCTCCTGTTCTCCTCTCCTCTCCTCTCCTCTTCTCTCCTCTCCTCTCCTTCCCACTCCCTCCTCCTCTCCTCTCCTCTCTTCTCCTCTCATCCTCTCCTCTCCTTCCTCACTCCCCTCATCTGTCTCACCTCTCTCCTCTCACTCTCTGTGCTAATTTCTGATGTGTTCATCTATTCCCTCTCACTTGATCCCCTCCCCCCGCCCCCTTCCTCCGTCCTCTCTCCCTATAGGTGGATGAATCGTCTCGGCTTGGCTGCCATTGGCTACACCCCCGATGACAAGGTGCCGCGTCCAGATGAAGGTGAGATAATGCTATTCACACCTTTTTATTTCTCTGTCCTCCTCCACCATGTCGCTGGTGGCTCTCTCACACATACGTGTCTGTACATGTCTATCACCGTCTGTCTGTCTGTCTTTCTGTCTGTCAGACTACTGGAGTGAGAGCGACCAGGATGAGGTGGATGGCTCCATGACACTCAAACAGGAGGGGCCCTCTTCCCTCTGTGATACCTACCATCGCACGCCATCAGTGAGTGTACAGATATCCTCCCACGCACACACGCACACACACACACACACACACACACACACACACACACACACACACACACACACACACACACACACATACACACACATAAACAACACATACACACACACACACACACACACACACACACACACACACACACACACACATACACACACACATAAACACAACACACACACACACAGACACAAACACACACACAGCACACACAAATGAACACAAACAAACACGAACACACACACACAGCACACACAAATGAACACAAACATACACGAACACAACACACACACAGACACCTACTCACACACACACACACACACACACACACACACACACACACACACACACACACTCAAACACACACTGGTACACTCACACACAAACACAACATATACAAACCCAAGCTCACACACAATTTTTCATTGCTATTTCATGCTAATATGTTATTCTAAAAAGCGTTGAGTAGAGCTTTCAGCATTAATAAAACATGTCCATGTCGGATGGTGTAGTTCTCCAAACAGCCAGGCCCAGCACTTTTATTTCACACAGCTGTCCTGCATTCCTTCACTCAGCCTCTAGGTGGCGACAAATAACCATGTACGTTACAGCCTCAGATGTGTTTCTTGTGAACTGGTCAATCAATGAAAGAAGTAAATACGTAATGTTATTTTGTTAGTAAAATATATATGTATATATATTTAGATATATATACGTTTTATTATTTTGGTTAGGATCATGGATTCAGCCATGCCATGCCATTTGTCTCGAAGTGGTCATTATGACTCATCTCTCATTTCACTGCTTTTTCACTGTCTACCTTTGACCCCTTTATCATTCCTCCTTTCCTGTCCTCCGCTCCTTCCCTTTGAATGTCCTCCTCTCCACTACCCTCCTCTCCTCCTTTTCTCTGCTCCTTATCCTATGGATGCGTGTGCTCCTTCCATCCATCCCGCTGCCTCGACCTCCTTTATTCGTGGCTCACCCTCTCTCCTGCTCCACCCTCACCCGCCTCCCCTCCCACCCACCAGACCCACCTCCTCCACAGCTACGACCAGCTGCCCCGCTCGCTCAGCTCCGTCAGCCTCCTGCGCACCGCCCCCTCCCCGCTCCCCCCACTCCATGAGCGCCTCCACCTCCCCCGTGCCCCCGCAGATGCTCGCGTCCGCCGCCTCCCCCGTCCCCCCACCGAAGATAGCCTCTTCCACCTCCCCTCTCCCCCGCAGGTCAACTCCTCCAGCCCCTTCCCGGAGCCCAAGCACGGCCGCCACTTCTCCAGCGAGTCCACGCACTCCCACTCCTCGGCGGAGGAGCAGCGCGGCGACGCCATGGGCATGGGCACGGGCAGCACCAGCACCACTCGGAGGCTCCTCCGGCTGCCGCTCCTCGCACCGCGAGCGCCGCTCCTGGCAGGACCTCATCGAGACGCCCCTGACCAGCTCCGGGCTCCACTTCCTGCAGACGGGCCCCGGGGATGGCGGCGGCGGCGGGTGGCGGCGAGGGGGGTTACGGCGGCGGCGGCGGCGGCGTGATGGGCGGCGGCATGGTCGGGGAGATGGGCCTGTACGGCGCGCTGGGGCGCCACAGCATGTCCCCCGAGAGGCGCCGGCAGGCCACGCTGCCCGTCCGGCGGCACCACGCCGCCGAGCGGGACCGCGAGCGGGACGGGCCCTTCCCGCTGGAGCGCGGGCCGCACACGCACGCGCACACCCACCGCCGCTCGCACAAGCAGCGCAGCCAGAGCCTGCCGCGGAACCGGGACCCGCGGCCGGGCAAGCCGCTGCACACGCCGGCCCGCATGGAGGAGCGCAGCGAGGACGAGGAGGCGGAGGGACACCCCGCCGACCTCCACCAGGCGGAGGAGGAAGGTGAGGGGGGAAACGGGCCCCGCCCCGAACCGCCGTGTCTGGCGACCCTGATTGTGTTGTTAGGGGTTTAGCTTGTTTAGCTTCACTTGTTAGGGTTGGATGTGCTTATGTAGGTGCAAGTGATATTCCCCTTGGGAGTGACTTTAGTGTTCGTTTGTCATCACACTGACACGTTTCAAGTGTCCTATATCGCCCACCCCCCCCCCCTCCTCTCCTTCTATGTGTTTAGGCTCTGAGAGAGCATAGCGGAAACAGGTTTGTAGACCGCCCTTGTTAGACGAGAGCGAGCGCCGTGACGACAGGGAAATAAACGCCACAAATAGCACCGAAGTGCCGACTTCCACGGCTCCTTTGTGAAGTGAATTAGCGCCGCGTGAACGAGGGGGTAACGCCGAGAGACGCACCCCAGTGACCTGACCTGTCGTTGTTCTGTTCTGTCTCCCCTCCCCTCCCCCCCCCCCCCCCCCCCCTCCCCCCCCCCCCCCCCCCCCGCGTGGCGGTGGCACAGAGCTGTGGGAGGCGAGAGGCGAGGGCCGCGAGAGACGGGTGTCGGAGGGGAGGGACCGGCGGGTCTCGGAGGGCCGGGAGCCCGAGGGTCCGGCGGCGCCGGCGATGGACGGGCTGGAGCAGCTGTACCGGGCCCTGGAGCAGGCCAACGTCACGGCCCTGGGGGACCCGCGGCCCTGCAGCCGGCAGGAGCTGCGGCGCTGCTTCACCCAGCGGACCCGGGACCCCCTGCTGAACGACCGGCTGCACAGGGTCCGCGCCCTCCGCAGCACCCTGAAGGTACCGGAGCCAGCGCCGCCGCCGCCGCCGCAGCACAGCCACTGAGACAGAGAACCCCCCCCTGCGCGTGCGCGCGGTGACCTTATGGGCCGTGGTTCTGTTGTTTTTAGGATGAGGAGGGGAAAAAAACTAACAAAAACAAACTTTAAAAAAAAAAACGCCGAAATCTTCTGTGAGTTAAAGCATTCCTGTTATTCTTTTTTTTTTTCTTCTTTTATTTCTTTTTTTTCTTTCTTTCTTTGAAGAGACCTATCCCTTCGGTTGGGGTGGGGGGGGGGGGGGGGGGGTACGAGTAATATTATTAATTAATTAACGCAAATATTAATTAATAATGTTGAGACGTGACTGTGCAATTCCTCTACCCGGTTGCCAAAAACCATCTGTGGAAAGAACTAGAGAGAGAATCATTGCCAGCGAGTGTGCATCGAACCGGGCGCACCCAAGACAGACTGCCACCGCCCTATTGGCCAGCTCATCACCAACCTCCAATTGAACCAAAAACCTCAAGGAGCTTGCTATGCAGTGTTTCTGTATAGATATATATACCTATATATATGTATGTATGTATAGATATGTATAGATATACATATAGATAGATAGATTGTAGGAGCCCTGTTTTAAGAAACCATGAGACTCTATAGAAACTCACAAGTCAGAAACAAGAGATTAGAGAGACAGCGCGCGACAGAGAGAGAGAGACAGCGAGAGAGTGTGAAACCGGGGTGGTGGACGAGAGTCTCCCTTTTAAACCGTGCCACGTTTCTGTGTCTCCCAGGCCAAAGAGTCGGAGGTGGCCGTGATCTGTGCCCTGCTGGACGACCCGGGCCTCTGCTCCCAGAGCTTTAGGCAGTGGAAGCAGTGGCACAGTGAGCTTTACTCAGACATCTGCCAGCTCAGCCCCGGCTCTGGCACCAACGGCCAGGACGACCCCTCGCCGCTGGCCGCCACACTCATGACCCACACGCACTCCTTCATTGAGACGCATGTGTGAGGGGGTGAGGAGACAGGAGGAGGAGGAGGAGGAGCGGGAGGAGGAGGAGCAGGAGGAAAAGGAGGAGGAGGAAGAGGAGGAGGAGGAGAAAATACTTGTGCAGATAGAGTTGATGGACACGGACAGAAGATATACAGACACACAAACGCAGACAGATACACGCACACACACACAGACACACGCACACGTACACATGCACACTCAATCTTCTACGAGAACACACGTCATTTGAACACACCTCCTCGCTCTCTCAGACACACACACACACACACACGCACGCACACACGCTACACACACACACACACACACAATGTAATATGTGTAAATACTATAGCAAGGACATGGGATGCGCGCGTGTATGAACTTTTGATATCGGTGAGGACCCCCCCAAAAACAGGGTGCCCTACTGCATGCCTGAACAGAAAGCATTAGGCCTACTCTTCCTTTGTCTATGGAACTCAAGCATCAAAATTCAACACGCTCGTCCAAGAAAATGAGAAAAAAAAAAACGACAACAACTTTTCTTTCCATGACATGTTTGTTTGTTTGTCTTTGGTTGGCTTTGCTCTTCATGGTTCATTTCAGGGGGAAAGGGGACCTATGTAGCAGCAATACAGAGGAAAATTATTTTCACCACAACACTGTACTTTTGTACTGAAGAACTTTGCACCCAGAGCCACCTGTTCTCCCCCTTTCTCTCTTTACACTTTGGTTTCCTCTACTCACTGCATTTCTTGTTTTCTAGAGACCTCACTGTTCCCCCCCCCCCAGTCCGGTTCTGACTTCACAGCGTGGGGCGAGCAAAAAAAAAAAAAAGACTGCACCAGTAGTACACTGTAATGTTGGAGGGTTGTCGCAAATTGTGGTCTCTCTCCGTTCTCTCTCTCTCTCTCTGCTCTCTCTCCCTCCATCTATCAGTCCCTGTCGTTCTCTCTCCCCCCCCCCCCTCCTCTCTCTCCATCATTAGTGCACAGACTAAATCGTCGACTTGGCTACGCGCCCCCCCCCCCCCCCCCCCCCCTCCTTCAAACAGTTGGTCGTGTTGTCAGCAGAGCCGCTGTGATGAGTCATGTCTGGACGGACGGGGCCGCTGCTCTGCTCGCAGCGTGCAATTAGCTGAGGCTCCTCTGGTCGGACCTTCTGCATTGTAACGTTCTCCATGTGACTCCTTCCCACTGTCTGACTTCTATTTTAACTCTCTGAACATTCTCTCCACCCCCCCCCCCCCCTCTCTCTCTCTCTCTCTCTCTCTCTCTCTCTCTCTGTACTTGAGTTTCCTTTCTGCCCACTCTTTGGGAGCTGGTAGATCCTGAGTCGAGTGAGACTCAGGCGAGGGGAGGGGGGGTGGGGGGGGGGGGGGGGCTATAATTGTATGCTGCTGTGTATACTGTTGTAAATGTTTGCGTTCCACTACCACTGTGATCTGCTTCTGGTGGGTGGGTGGGTGGGTGGGGGGGGGGGGGGGGGGGGGGGGGTGTACACTACTATATGCGTGGGGTGCAAGAATTGTTTTTTTTGTTTGTTTTTTTTCTTTCACAATGAATGCAAGAGCTATGGGGAGCTCTTTCGAAAAGCAGTCACTCACTACAAAGAATGCACTTTCTACTTCTCTATACCGCATTGGCTGCATCACAGGGTCTCACTATTTATTTATCTCTCTCTCTCTCTCTGTCTCTCTCTCTCTGTTTTTCATCAAGCATTTGCCGTCTCATTTTCTAAAGATTTGTGTACAGTCTACAAATATATTTAACAATAGAAGAGTATATAAATCTATTTACGTTTTGTGTCATAGATATAATGTAAAGTATTATGTATTCTATGCCAAGGTTTCGCAAGTATTGCCCTCTTGACTTTGTGGACGCAAGGTTTTTTTTGCGTGTTGAACTCAACAATATATATGGAAAAAAAAACACCACCCCCATCACCCCGGCCACCGCCAGCCACAACATTAACTGTCACTTACTGCTGGTTTACATCAAGTCCGACTAATAGATTCTCTCCTGCTGTGTGTTGCATGGGAAAAGCCAGGGGACTGATTTGATTGGACAGGTAATATTGTGGATCAATATTGTTTCTCTACCCCTCCCACTCACCCATCCTTTCACAATTGCAAGATAATTAGACTTGTAGCGCATGATACATGCAAAAGTACTGTTAACAATTAAGTTGTGTTCCCCACCCACCCACCCCACCCCGTGTGTGTGTTCATCATTTACGTTGTTTTATGTTGTTCTTATGAAGTGTTTGAAGACACACACTGTACAATAACTAAGGGCGGGGATCTTCGTGCTACTCAGTGGTTCATTAAATGCAATTCCAAGATACTGACAATGTTCACATGATTTGGATACATAGGAGCCACACTTAACAGACCCGCAGACACAGTCGTAACACATCACTCGAACCGTTTACACACACACACACACACACACACAGACACACACACACACAGACACACACACACACAGACACACACACACACACACACACCACACACACACACACACACACACTCACACTACACACACAACACACACACACACACACACACACACACACACACACACACACACACACACACACACATTCCCTCTCGGAACCGGATTGTCCAAGGACGGCCGCAGCTGAACAAACCAAGGGGTCGGTTAGACGGATGAATCATTCTATCTGCAACATGAGAACAATGACTCAACGGCGCCTCTAGTGGCAGCACACGGAGACACACGAGTAGCAAATGCTGCACTTGGGGGTGGGGGGGAATACGTTTGTACTCATTGTTCATATTTAGACTTTATTTGTCCTTTTCTATCACATTGTTGTGGGGGTCCACCACAATCAACAGATATTGTTTTGAACAAATAAATATAAGGTTAATTTGAGAGTATACCACGAAGAGACTAAATGATGCAAGCACTTTCCCTGTGCCTCCCCAACCCTTGTCTGGCAACAATGGACAGATTACATTGGTATTTCTACACACACACACACACTCACGAACACACACACACACACACACACACACACACACACACACAAACACTGCAGAAGTGTTACCATATCGTGTCTGATTGTAGGCCTGCCTCTGTTTCGTCTCTGCCGTTGGATCTACTATTTTCCAACCAGGCTGCTCTGTGGAGCAGGTGATATACCTACTGTAGATTTAGAGTTATGATTTGTACACAGGCTGTGTTATTCCTCCCAAATCGTTGTGTGTGTGTGTGTGTGTGTGTGTGTGTGTGTGTGTGTGTGTGTGTGTGTGTGTGTGTGTGTGTGTGTGTGTGTGTGTGTGTGTGTGTGTGTGTGCGTGCGTGCGTGCGTGTGTGCTGTGTGTGTGTAGACTTGCAGAAAAAGAGAGATAAGACAAGAAATTACAGAAAAAAAGAAAGTCAGAGAGGGAGATTCCACTGTGTTCTTTCAGGGGTGTACACCCCACAGTACATTGCACAGGTGTGTAAGATGTAAGTTGCACTGCGACATTAAAAAAGGACATATTGCTCTTTTTCAAGGATTATATTAGCTTACTGTTATTCTGTACATTAAACCGATTAAAGAAGATAGTAAAAAAAAAGAAAGAAAATTACATTTATTCTTCCTAAAGTAGCCTTTTTTGGTTTCATATATATGAATATATATTACAAAAAAAATACAGATTGTAAACTTAAGTTGTTAAACTTTGACTTCAATAAACTAAATTCTCTGCACTATGAGCAATGTTTCATTGATGGTGTGTACTGTATGTTTTCTCAAATCAACTGAATGTCAACACAAAATTATGCTGTTATGCGTATTACGTACTATAAATACACGATAAATGTGTCGCGTATTTAAGGCCACACATGTATGTTTATAATCAGCGCTAATCAGCGCTATTTGTGGCAAATCCACCTATATGGATCAATAATTCTTTGCTAACTACCTTTTAAACTAGGCCTACGTTATTATTCACACGAAGGTGCTATTTGAACACGTGTTGTCGTGTTGCTATCCGACCAGTAGGTGGCGGTAATTGACCATGCTTTTCGAGTCAGAACATTTTGTACAGCCCGTCAAACCCGAAGAAAAGTGTGAGATGCTGTCATGGCGGCCAAGGTGAATACTTTACGTTTTACAGTAACGTTTAGTTTCCAAGCGATTAGAACCATTTCCTTTCCTTCCTGCTTTAATGCGATTATCGGCCTAGGGCTGTACAGCTGTGGGGCCGGTGCGGCTGTCACGTCTCTACGGCGCTTCGCAGCCTGCAGAACGGCCTTGCAGCCCGAAGCCCTACCGTTCATTCCTCACCATATTGCAACCACCTCTTATCATATCACCTTTTTAAATGGTGATCATTTCCTAACGACGAGGTGGCTATAATTGTCCGCATGGCGCGTATTGTTTGGCTTAGTCTACTGTGCTGCTAGTGACACTTCTCGTGATAGTTGTTGCGTGTTGGAGTTGACAGTAAAGAGTTGAACAGTAAACTAAAGTTGGCCGTCTCCAGGTGGTCATGCTGGCCGTCCCCACAGTGGTGGGCCTCGCCTCCATCCGTGTGTACCGCGTCACTGAACCCCCTGCTGATGGACTGTCCTCTCGTGAGGTATGATACTATATACACTATATACACACACCCAAAGATGATCGGCAACATGTGCCCCCGTTTACTAGACGCAAATGTTACTATATATACTATACATAATCACATCGTTCACACGTCACTCCTGTCCATAGCTTCCGATCTACACACCGTTGCCACCGTCATCACAGCACAGCTTTGTTGAGGCGAAACCAGGCGTGCTTGAGAGTGGGTTGACCTCCGTGAGGGAAGGCCTTCTGCCCTTTGTCCAGTCCGCCCAGGTAATGCATCACAAATCACTCTGCATCATATTTGTGTGTCTTTACGTCAGTCGTCTGCCGCTGAAGTTCGTTTTCCAACACTAAATGTCATCTCTGGTATGTGGTTACACGCACAATCCCACGCTGTGCAATTCCCCGTTGCTTGTCAAATGTCTTGTTTTTGCATTGAAATCTACAAGTTCCACATGCAGAGAAGCAGCTTGGTTGTGGTTTCCTTGCTGCTGCAGAAGATTTGGCAATTTAATTCTCATGGAAACTATTCCCACGCCTGGTGTCAGTTGCAAGCTTATTTCTTTTGTTCTTTGAAACGGTAGTTATTCTTGTTGCCCCATTGTCTGTTTTTTCTCTCGTCTTTTGTAGGGTTTCTGTGTTTCTGTGAAAAACGGAAGCATTCAGACGTACCAGACAGCAGGAGGTGAAGTTATGCAAAGATTCAGTTTGATTTTTCTGTTACTTGTGTAACTAAATGTTTAGTGTCCTCTTTGTGCCACTATGCTTTGGTTGGTCGTATGATTAAGGAAAAGTAACATAGGATTTTGGGACACATAAATGCACTAGTGCAAAACACCCCCATTTACAATGCAATGCCACATGGTTTCCTAGAGAAAGTGGATGCATCACACACACACACCTTTTGTATGTCTTTACATATTGAATATACAGTAGGTCAGCGGTTATTGCATATCGAAAGTTGTGGCATGGGTTGTTCACTCATATAATCATGTCATTACACATTTCGTCAATACGGGTAGCTTCACCTGAACAGTGGTTGATCATAATTATGTGACCGGTTCCTAACTAAAGCTTCCATACAATCTGATCAAGCGTCAAATCAAACACAGTCTTCCTGAACAAACTCCATACTCGTTTTTGTGCTGACGGACAATTGACTGTAAATGAAGTGGTCTTCTGTAAATAGAGTGGACTTCAAATACACACCAGTACCATTGAGCGGAACATGTGTTGCGCTCCCCCAGATGTGTACCATTACCTGAGGGACCCTCCGCCAGGCTTCCTGCCCAGAATGGGAACCATCGCCACAGCTGGCATGCTGGGGATGATCCTGGCCCGCAAAGGTAGCGTCACGCGCACACACCTAGCCTCACCTCTGGAAGCTGTTGTCACCGTGGAAACGGATTGGCTCCGCACAAACAATCTGTTTAGAATCGCAGTATTTCATATTTAGAAAGTACTTTTTTGGGTGGGAATGTTTTTCAATGATCGACTCAAAATGAGTTTGTCTAAGAAGAGTTGGAGAGAGAGAGAGAGATAGATAGAGTTGAATAGTTTTAGGATTGGTATTGGCAAAACCCTTCCCTGGTGGTCCGTACTCTATAGGGGCTGGATTGACTAGCGGGGTTAGGGGTATTTAGCAACCATCCTCAGCCAGATCCCTCACTCCCCTCCACCTCCACACACACTCCTTAAGGCTGGGTTATGCCTCGTTTATACTTCCGCGTCGACGCAACGCTGGGGGACGGCGGACCCACGGCGGACCCTTTGCGGACCCTTTGCGGACCCTTTACGTCCTCAACGTGCACCTCCCCAAATCCTAGACGCGCGTCGAGGCGACGCCGTCCCAACGCGTTGGCTTTGGCTGTGATTGGTCCGCAAACTACATTGGCTGGAGATCGCTTTTCCGGTTTCCACTCGTAAACACCGCCACGGTGTAAACACAGCCTTGATAAATGCTTCGACTGATTGGCGACAACATATACTGTATATATATACTGTATATATATATATATATATATATATATATATATACATATATATATATATACACATATATATATATATACATACAGTATATATATATATATATATATACGTATATATATATATGTTGTCGCCAATCAGTCGAAGCATATATATATATAAAACTTTTGCCTTCATTTCTGTAAACTTTTTTTAACTCGCTAGTAATCCGTATGTAATGACCAGAATGGTCATTCTGGTCCCTCTACCGGTGTGGCAATGAATTGCATTTCAAGACGTAAACCCCACGCAATCCCTCCGCAGAAGTATCACGGGCTCATGACGGCGTCCGAGCAACGGCGTGGCCATTGCGTGATCACGACGCAATCCCTACGCAGAAGCATAAACCAGCCTTTAGTGACATGCGTTTAACACTACAAAACCCAGCTTTTTCTTCGCCTACTAGAAAGCTGATGAATGCTGAAGAAAGGTTGTCACTTCAGCATTAGAATTACAAACTCGATCTCCTGTTGAAGCAGTGTCACGTTGCCCTGCCTGCTCTAAACAACACCCGTTGTAGGATACGCCTTAACAGATGACACCCCGGTGCAGTTTGGCATTTTTGGCGGGTATTTCCTGTCTGAAAGGGTTGTGCCAACGCAGGCCGCAGCAGGCTGCAGTTTCAAAGAGTGTTTCGAAAGAGTTTCAGAGTGTGTAAGCTCCGCGTCGACGAGCTGCTCCCTCTGCGCCTCACCTCCCCTCATCTCAAGCAAGCTTCTCTTCCTCCTCCTCCTCCCTCCGCCGCCCCCCTCCCCTCCCCCCCCCCCCTCTCTCTCTCTCCTCGCTCCAGGCTCTCGTTTCAAGAGGTTAGCGCTGCCCGTGGGCATGGTGTGCGCGGGGGCGTCTGTGTGCTACCCGGCCCAGACCGTGGCCGCGCTCAAGGTAAGCCGGCACCAAATCCCGGCCCTGCCGATGGAGATTCCAGTTATGGGAGCCCACGTTCCCCCGTTGCTTGTCTCATCTGTCTCACCCCCCCCCCCCCCCCCCCCCCCAGGTGAGCAGCAGGAAGCTGTATGCCGCAGGTCAGTGGAGCACAGCCTCCGTCTCCTCCCTGTTCGCCTCCAGCCCCAAGCAGGCCGTCGCAGACACCGCGGTCGCCTCGGCGCCACAGCCACAGGCAAGCCCGAGGAAGATGGCCTCATATTTATATACCGTGTACAAATTCTGAAGGGAGCCGTGTTTTGACGCTCACATCGAAACAAGATGGAGGTTTGGGTCGGTTGGACGTTTCACATGAAATGTGTGTGTCCCCCCCCCTCGGATTAGCGAGTGAACCGACGATCCGAATGTGTTGCCTTGCCACGATAAATCGTGATTAAAGTACATTTCATTTATGCATACATCATGTGTCATTTTCCCACAATATAACCCTTTTCCCCGTCTCTGCCCACAGTCTGACGCTGGGCCAACACTGGGCGCCCCAATAGCCGAAGACCCCCCCGTCATTGACTCTTCCTCCTCCAGCTCGGCAGCAGCTCCGCCCCCCGCCTCAGAGATGCCGGTGGAGGCCCCGCCCCCCTCCCCTGCAGCGGAGGAGGCCCCGCCCACTACTCCCCCACAGCCCGAGACCCCTCAGGAGACCACCGCAGGTCAGTAAAGACCACGGCGGCCTGTTGTTGGACATCGCTCTGTGTGTGTGTGTGTGTGTGTGTGTGTGTGTGTGTGTGTGTGTGTGTGGGGGGGGGGGGGGGGGGGGTTCTACCAGGGCTGAGCCCGAATATTCGTTCGTTTAGGTCGGTACTAGGTTAAGTTTCGTCGGAGCATCCCAGTGATGAAATACAAATGTACGCGTTAAGGCGCCAGGCAGCTTAATCCGAGAACACTTCAGCGACTTCACTTCAACATTCACTTGAGGTGACCGTGACCTCCTTCGTTAGCTTTAGAGTTGAATATCAGAACTTGATTTGAACATTCTGTTAGCACTGCTCTGCGTTATTGTGTTAACACAGTTGTACCAATTGAACCACTTTAGAAATTAAAAGGGTAATAAACTAACAAAAACTTTTTTGTTCTTTTTCTCCACCGAATATTCGTATACTCGTCTGGAAACCGAATATTCAAAGCTTGAAATGATGTATTGGGGCCAGCCATAGTTTCTTCAAATGACGGAACTTGTATGTGTTGTTCCTATATCCAGATGCAGGAGCAGAGTCTGTTCCCGTTTCTGAAGAACCCATCGTTTTAGAACATCAAGCTCTTCCAGAGGAGTCTGGGGCAGAAGAACCTGCTGTTCTTGAAGAACCCGCTGCTCTAAAAGAATCTCCTGTTGTAGAAGAACCCATTGTTCTAGAAGAACCTGCAGTACTAGAGGAACCTGCTGTTCTCGAAGAACCCACTGCTCTAAAAGAATCTCCTGTTGTAGAAGAACCCCTTATGCCAGAGGAACCTGCGGTTATAGAAGAACCCATCATTCAAGAAGAACCTGCTGTTAAAGAAGAATCCATTGTTCTAGAAGAACCTGCAGTACTAGAGGAACCTGCTGGTAAAGAAGAACCCATTGTTCTAGAAGAACCTGCAGTACTAGAGGAACCTGCTGTTAAAGAAGAACCCATTGTTCTAGAAGAACCTGCAGTGCTAGAGGAAACTGCTGTTAAAGAAGAACCTGCAGTGCTAGAGGAAACTGCTGTTAAAGAAGAACCCATTGTTCTAGAGGAACCCACCGCTCTAGAGGAACCTGCGTTTTCTGGGATTGTAAACGACACAGCAGGTACTTAATGCTGCAGCTTACCTATTAAGTTACATCACATAGCATAGACATGCTAATCCGCGGTGATTTATCACAAGTCCTTATGTTATACATACTAAAACCCACTGCATACCCTAGTCTTGTTTTCATCATTCATCGTCGTTTTAGACTCCATACATGAAATACACAAATTACATTTGTCTTCTCATCTGCTAGAGAATTTTATCCCTCAATAAATCATTTTCAAATGAGAGATTGCTTTGGCTTGCCGCCTTTACGCATTGATCGGTTGAGAGGGTTGAATGCTTGCATTCATAATTTCCCATTTTAACAAGGTTATAATATATCCGGCTGACATTCTAATTGTTTTTTTTTTTTTTTTTTTGTACCATCCGGTTTTTGTACCCGTCCTTTTGATTCGACAGTTGAAAGTAACTTTCAGCGAGGCCTGGTGAAGAGGACACGACTCCCCACTAAGCTTCACCACACAGCCCCCCCCCCCCCCCCCCCCCCCACCCGCCCTCTCTCCTTTTGATCCAGTTGATGGGCTCCTCGCCTCACCGCTGCTTGTTTTTTCCTCCATGTTTCTCCTACACAGAGACGCCCGGAGGCCCGGCGCCCGAGGCAAAGCCCACGCCCAGCCCCGAAACCACCGTGGCCCCCACACAGCAAACCCCAGCAGCACACACCACAGGTACGGCACGCACACACACACAGACACAGACACAGACACACACACACACACACACACACACACACACACACACACACACACACACACACACACACACACACACAGACACACAGACACACAGACACACACACACACAGACACACACACACACACACACACACGTACAGCACACATACACCAGAGGTACGGAACACACACACACACACACACACACACACACACACACACACACACACACACACACACGTACAGCACACATACACCAGAGGTAGGGAACACACACACACACACACACACACACACACACACACGTACAGCACACATACACCAGAGGTACGGAACACACACACACACACACACACACACACACACGCACACACAAACGCACACACACCACGGTTATGTCACATACATACACCACAGGTACGGCACAAACACACATACACACATACACACAATGGCTTCAAAGACCACCACAACATAGGTTGTTTGCGTCCGCCGTCAATCTAGGGCCCTGTGTTTCCGGTGTGGTTCTTTCTTCATTTCTCTCTTCGCTGGTTCTTTCTTTCTTCATTTTACTTTCTGTGTCTGGCTTTCTCTTTCGTCCCTGGTCGTGTTAAGGTGATGGTAATGACGGCCAGAATCCAGGCGACACAGTTTGCCGTGGGATTCGTTTGCCGCAGTTTGATGCATTTCCTCTCCTCGCCAGCAGGTGGCTCTGGTTTCCAGGCTAACCCCGCTCTGATGGACTTCGGCCAGTCGAGTCCAGAGGACGCAGACCTGTACAGCACTCGTACCTGAGGCCAAAGTGTATGCAGACACACAGACACACACACACACACACACACACACACACACACACACACACACACACACACACAGTATTCCTCAGTAGTATACTGTACCATCAGGGTATAGCTCAGTTGTGTACTGTACCATCAGTATTGTACAGTACAGTGGTATAGTGTACTATCAGAGTATTGCTTGGTAGTATACTGTACCATCAGGGTATAGCTCGGTAGTACACTGTACCATCAGTATTGTACAGTACAGTGGTATAGTACTATCAGAGTATTGCTTGGTAGTATACTGTACCATCAGGGTATAGCTCGGTAGTACACTGTACCATCAGTATTGTACAGTACAGTGGTATAGTGTACTATCAGAGTATTGCTTGGTAGTATACTGTACCATCAGGGTATAGCTCGGTAGTACACTGTACCATCAGTATTGTACAGTACAGTGGTATAGTGTACTATCAGGGTATAGCTCAGGAGTATACTGTACCATCAGGGCATAGCTCAGTAGTATACTGTACTATCAGGGTATAGCTCAGTAGTATACTGTACTATCAGGGTATAGCTCAGTAGTATACTGTACCATCAGGGCATAGCTCAGTAGTATACTGTACTATCAGGGTATAGCTCAGTAGTATACTGTACTATCAGGGTATAGCTCAGTAGTATACTGTACCATCAGTAAAGCTGAGTAAAGCTCAGTCGTGTGGTGTATTTTCACAGTACACCTCCGTTTTAGGCTGCACCATCAGACTAAAGCTCAATGCAGTGTACTATGAGAGTATACCTCACCAGTCAAAGTGCTGCAGCCACCTCACAATGAATCCACTCAGACTGGACATGTGCATATGATGGAGCTCTTCACTCCACAAATTCAATTTCTGGTGAACAGCAGGGACATCTTTGTACTAGTGTTGTCATTACTTCTAAAGGTCAATGCACCTCTTTTCTAACCCCCCCCCCTCAAAAAAAAGAACAAACAACGAAATCAAAATGGAGTTGTGAGTTTAGTTGAGTCAAATTGAGTTGTGAGTTAAGTTGAGTCAAATTGAGTTAAGTTGTGCATTGATGGTATTAATTGCATAGATGCACACACAGAATAGCAACACGACACATGTAAAGATAGACACACAAACACACACAAGCGAAGTCTCTTCATGTGGTGCGAATGTTTGTGATATTGTCTATCGTTACATCATTACACATGTGATTTGTTTTTGTTATTGTACAGCTCACACACTTAGAAATGATTTAAATGGTGCTTTAAATGGTAATTTATCCTGTTTTGCTTCGTTCAATCGCACTGCCACCGTTGTACACATGGTGGCGCTGTTGAGTGAAGGATCGTTTCCTCTGGAGTCGTGGATGTGCACAGATGATGATATTGAGGTTGCCAGAATAAATAATATTTTTCATTATGTGTGTGGTGTTTGGCTTTGCTTCATGTGAAATATGCATGTCATTACGCTGTTCTAGTGTGACTGTTCTGTCCCAAATTACTTTAGATGATTGAATTATGGAAATCAGGAGTGATCACGACATCTCAAAATGACATTATTTTTTGGCAACATTTTCTTTCTGCTCTTGAGATGAGATGTTTTCAGCCTGATAAATATATTTGAATATATATATATATATATATATATATATATATATATATATATATATATATATATATATATATATATATATATATACACACACATACATACACTACTCACTATCAATATAATGTTCAACTATTAATTGGCTGTGGGTGTGTTCATACATACAACAGTAATAAACAGCAGTGCATCGAGATGCGTGATGCACTGCGGGGCTCCTGTTCTCTATTTTTAACTGTCTGTCTTTGTTTTGCGTGTTCGCCTTAAAAGTCAGGCGAAGCGGAGCAATATCGCGAGCGAGTCCCCAGACGCCACTGAGTGAAAGCGTTTCGGAAAGGCACATGCTTTCAGTTATCTGTCTGCGCTACACAAACATCCAGCCCGCTGGTTGCTCCCTATCTGTTCAGCATCTTTTACTGTCCCTCTGCTGCGCCACAGCGGAATCGGCCCGAACCTCATAAACCCTGTGTGAGGCAGACCCGCTACGTGACCCCCCCGGGGGCGCTGTGTTTGCGTGTGAGAGGGCAATTGTAAAAAAAAAAAAAAAAGAAAGTCAGTTTCGAGTAAAAGTTACATGCAGTTCAGGCTTCCTGTTCTGCGCGGGCGGGAACACACGAGACACATGTGGGATTTTTTTTTGTGGGGGGCTTCTTCTTGTGCCAAAAAAAACGTTTAGCTTTTGGAAGATTCAATTGAAGAAGTCAATTGGACGATTTCGCTGGTATTGTTTCAAGATAAACACTCCTCCTTTGTCCTTAAGAGAGGGAACACCCAAAAAAAAACCTGAACTGGATAAGAACATAAAAAGACATTTAAACACCATAGTGGAACATTGTGTGTTCCAACATAACTGAATGGTACGAGATGGTCTGACCGAGTCTCCGGGGAGCTGTAGAAGAACGGCGCCAAAGCTACACTCTACTCTTCTCACAGGCCTGGCGTCCGGTGGGCTGGTCACAGCACAGTGGCTGAACCTTTTCACTCCTGGAACAGAACCCGAGCGGACCGCAGGGTAGACGGGCGGGAGGGTGTTAGCTTACCGACACGT
>JAXIVH010000085.1:212019-214519 GCA_036785325.1 Urophycis tenuis | reverse complement strand
AGAGCACCCTCATCCCCGCCCTCTACAGCGTCATCTGCCTGCTGGGCGTGGTGGGCAACGCCCTGGCCTTCTACGTCCTGGCCCACGGCGGCAGCGCGCGCCGCACGGTGGCCAACACCTTCATGCTGAACCTGTGCGTCTCCGACCTGCTCTTCCTGCTCTCCCTGCCGCTGTGGGCCGTCTACTACGCCTGGGCTTCCACTGGCCGTTCGGGCCGCCTCGCCTGCAAGCTGTGCGGCGGGCTGCTCCACCTCAACCTCTACGCCTCCATCTTCTTCATCGTGTGCATGAGCATGGACCGCTACCTGGCCATCGTGCACCCGCTGCGCTCCCAGGGCGCGCGGGACCCCCGCCGCGCCGGCTCACCTGCGCGGTGGTGTGGGGGCTGGCGTGTCTGTGCACGGCGCCCACGCTGGCCCTGCGCGACACGCGGCTCATGGGAGCACCTGGGCGTGGAGGTGTGCGCCATGCTCTACCCCCACCACAGCTGGTACCTGGGCCTGGCCTGGATGAAGATCCTGCTGGCCTTCCTGCTGCCGCTCATCATCATCTCCTCGCTGCTACTACTGCCATCGGCAGACACCTGCTGGCGGCTCCGGGCGCTGCATGGGGCGCGCACCCCCGGGACACGGCGAGAGGCCCTCCCTCCTCCTCTCCTCGGGGGCCCAGTCCCCGGACCGCCAGCGGAGCTACGGGAGGTCGGAGCGGCCCCCCGAAGCCTTCGCCAACGCCGGCGCCAACGCCAACGCCAACGCCAACGCCGGCGCCAGCGGCGGCCCTCGCGCCAGCGGCGGCCCTCGCGCCAACGGCGGCGGCGGCCGGGGCCTGTCCCTGGAGGGCAGGGGGCTGGAGAGGGTGCTGTGGACGGTGGCGGCGGTGGTGCTGGCGTTCTTCTTCTGCTGGTTCCCCTTCCACGCGCTGACGCTGCTGGACGTGCTGAGCGACCACGGCGTGCTGGGCGGCTGCTGGCTGGAGTGGCTGGTGGGCAACCTCACCTCGCTCACCCTGTGCCTGGGCTTCTTCAACTCGGCCATCAACCCCGTGCTCTACTGCTTCATCGGCAACCACTTCCGCGGCCGCCTGGGCGAGCTGTGCAAGGGGCTGTGCGCGTGCCTGCGGCCCCGCGGGGAGCCCGGCGACCAGAAGAGGGGCTCCTTCAGCACCCGGCTGAGCTCCTTCTCGCGGAAGCTCAGCGACCTCAAGGACCTGGCCCTGGTGGAGACGCCGGGAACCCACTGAGGATCCGGTTTGTTTTTTTTCGAGGTCCAAACTCGTCGTCCTCCACCCCCCCCGCCCCCCCGGCCCCCCACCGCCCACCACCCACCTCCTCCACCTCCTCCTCCTCCTCCTCCTCCTCCACCTCCTCCTCCTCCTCCTCCACCTCCTCCACCTCCTCCTCCTCCTCCTCCTCCTCCACCTCCTTCGGTTCAGGCTCCGCCGGCTACCAGAGACAGAGGAGTATCCACGGAGTGTCAAGTGACTGTTGAACTGTATTAAGTGTGGTGCTGGTGTTACACTCGGCCCGTAATTAATGATTGACTGAGAGACATTCCTCAGGAGTGCATGGGGGCGAAAGGTCTCACATGAGATATAAGGGAGAGGGGAACCGTTAACTCTCGCTCTGCCGACGTGCGCGTGTGTGTGTGTGGGGGGGGGGGGGGTTGTTTGGCTTACGAGGACGGCGAGGAGAGGGCGATGTGACTGCGCCGTCCGTCTAAAATATATCCACGTCTTCAAGGTCAAAAGATAGCGCCGCGCAGTTTGTTATTTTATTTTTTAATCATCATTTTTTGACGTATCAACGTGATAAATAAAGGACTCATATTTTCTCTAACAAATTGTTGATTTATTTGTTCTCTCTCCGTGGTTGTTTCTTCTGGCTGTGGTGCACTCATGGGATTCATTGTGCGTTATCAATGTTTATCTTGTACCCCCAGACATTTCCACAGCTGTGCCCAGGCCGGCATGCATTCCCCACCTGTGAATGTGAGAGTTCACGGATTATTACCCAGACAGATGACCAGTGTTGGGGGGGGGGGGGGGGGGGCAACACACACACACACACACACACACACACACACACACACACACACACACACACACACACACACACACACACAGAGCCCACATTAACATGCATTCCTCACGTATCAATTCTGCTTATCACAATCACTGGCGTTCTGACGTATTTATGAGGCAACGCAGCTCCGGTTCACTTTCTTTGTTTGTTGACGTTCGGGTCTGGGGGTCTGAGCTGCGAGTCGCCATGTGAATCGATGAGTTATATCGCCCTCCGCTATCTGTGTGTTCTATGGATTGGACACATTCTGCATTGACCCTGGTGGTCTGTCTTGTCTGTGTGAGCCGGGAGCCGATGAGGCACAGCGTGACGACACCGAACACTGCGTAACTCGATCATCATGCCATTTGTTTGAGTGTAATTATACCACTTTGGATACGAACGCCGCAATTGATTAGCCTTTTTTAGTCCTATTTTTTC
>JAXIVH010000085.1:198264-208264 GCA_036785325.1 Urophycis tenuis | reverse complement strand
AGTGAAGATCATAGCAGGGGGATGGAGTCCAGACAGGCTTGAAGGAGTCACTCTACTGTGCTGTGCTGTCCCAAAGTGTCTCTTATTACAGTACATCTGCTCAGGCCGCTAAGTCAATCACTTCTCCAGACCTGGCTATTATTCACAATGTGAACAAGTTATGTGAGTTGTTATGCGTTTCTAATTAATTTTCAATTCCTGGGCACTAAAACAATATTTCATGTAATTGGATTATGATTGACCGCCCCTGGGAAAAAAAGATGATTATGAATCGATCATCTACGCACACACGCAGACAGATCCCAACATGTGCATTTACAATCATGCACAGTGAAAGCAAGAGAATTCACGTCACACGTGAAACAAACACACGTTCACCAAATGACAAATCTCCAACTGCAAAATAAAGTGCATTTATGCTTGAAGCTTTCTGGAGCACATGCACGCACACACACAATCACAGACACAGACACACCCGCAGAGACACACACAATCACAGACACAGAGACACACACAGATGCACTTACACAGACACACACACACAAACACACACAGAGAAACAACCACACCCACAAACACAAACAGAGAGACACACACACACGCACACACCACCCCCCCCCCCCCCCCCCCCCCAAAACAAACAAACAAACAAACAAACAAACAAAAGAACTAAACACTAAACACAGAGACAACAAAAGCATTCACACATACAGCCCTTGTGTTCGGGAGGACTTCACACATATTCACACATAAACACCTATGAATACGTAAGATGAAAAAGGTGTGAGGGGGGAGAAAAGAAGAAGCCATCAGAACAGACAGGGCAGCGGCCCCCGACACGCTCTGTGGTAGACCACAACGGCTTCCTCCCTTCGTGTGACAGCCCCAGATAACTCGACCGTTCTTAACGAAAAAGAAAAAAAAGCGAACCCGTTTCGCTGAAGCTTGAGTGTTCTGAAGAGGACCAGATGTCAAAATGAGTTGGCATTTTCAGGTTTCGGTAGAACCCGCTGATGGTACTGATGCCACTGGAACCTAAAATGACTAAAGTCAGGGTGTCACTGTGCTTGTGCATGTGTGTGTGTGTGTGTGTATGGGTGTGTATGCATGCATGTGTCTGTGTGTGTGTGTGTGTTTGTTTGTGTATGTGTACACTGTATGTCTGTGTGTGCATGTACAGTATATGTGTCTGGTAAGACTGAGAATATGTGGGTGTGTGTATGTATGTATGTGTGGCATGCATGGGTCCATTTCTGTGCATCTACCTGCCTGTCTGTGTGTCTACCTGTCTATCTGTGTGTCTAACTGCCTGTGTGTGTGTACGTCTATCTGTCTGTCTGCCTGTCTACCTTCATGTCTGTGTGTGTCTACCTGTCTGTCTGTGTGTATACCCGTCTGTCTGTGTGTCCTGCTGTATGTCTGTGCGTCTACCTGTCTGTCTGCGCGTCTACCTGTCTGTCTGTAGCGGATGGAGCTGATGAAGCCGTTATGGGTGAGGTGGATAGTCTTCACGGTGCCCAGGGCCTCGTCGTAGGTGAAGGTCACCAGGGTGGAGTCGTACACCACCTCCGACAGCCGGGCAGCTGGTGTATACCTGGAGAGGGAGGGAGGGAGAGAGAGGAGAGAGAGAGAGAGAGAGAGAGAGAGAGAGAGAGAGAGAGAGAGAGAGAGAGAGAGAGAGAGAGAGAGAGAGAGAGAGAGAGAGAGAGAGAGAGAGAGAGAGAGAGAGAGAGAGAGAGAGAGAGAGTAATCATAAAGTTTAGTTTCAATGCTCTGCTAAGCTAATCAATAGCTAAGCTAATAAAAAAAACAACTGGTGTGCTCTTTGTGCTAACAGTGGTAAAATAAGCATATGTCTGTTTCTTTCCCCAGCCCTATTAATTGCGATTTTTAAAGCTACAATTAGCATGAGATAAATCCCACAAAAACTGCAAGCCTTTTAAACAACATTGATCCAAATGATTGGAATGACTATATTTACCTTTCGTCATTTAGCAGGCGCACTTATCTAAAGCAATTTACAAGGGAGGAGGAGAATCCTCAAATCATGAAATCAATATTAGGGTAAGTACAAAAACTCTAAGTGCTGCCAAAAAGCAATTCGCTAGAGTACATCAAATGGACTCATTACAATGGTCTAGTCGAGTGCATTGACTGGAATCGGCAAATTGATCTGAATCGCTACATTGACCGTCATCAGTTAATTAAATGAAAATCAGTACATTGATCAGAGTCAGTACAGTGATAAAATCAGTAGATTAAGTGGGATACGTACTAATTGATCAGAATTACTACATAACGACCAGGATGAATACATAGATCAGAATCAGCGTATTAATCATGAGATTGATCACATTGATCATTGATCAAGTTGAGTACGTCGGCGCAGAATCGGCGCGTCGATCGCGGTCAGTGGCCTTGATCAGGATCAGCGGGCACCAGAATCAGCACCGCCGGTGGCACTGCGGGGTCACACACACACAGCGACCCGCGGAGCGCAGAGCGAGGCGAGGACCCACCTGTAGACCACGCTGCGCCCCGTGCCCAGGTACTGGGTCTTCAGCAGCCGCCCGCTCAGGCTGTAGTCCTGCAGGAAGTGGGCCTGGCTGTCGGGCGGCGTGTACATGTTGCGGTAGTAGCCCACCGACAGGAAGGACTGCAGGGTGTGTCTCACCATGCTCGGCATCGTCACGGCGACCAGGCGGTCGGTGTGGTCGTACTCGAACACGTAGCGCCTCTGGCTGTGCAGCAGCAGCATGGTGGACTGCGGGGCGAAGACATGAAGGCGTGAATATACAGCAGGGTTTTTTTTTAGTTTTTTTTTACATTTACTTTTTTTTACAGAGAAGTTGTTTTAGTTGATCAAGTACAATGATTTGAGAGTGGAAATATGGTCACAGGAAAATAAAGTCAGTCAGTGTCCCAAATCTTTTAAAAGACAGTGGTTAATAATAGATGAGGTGTAATATTAGATTATTAATTATACATATGGTCTTATCACGTTTTTATTTTTTTTTTATGGCTTTCTGCCGTACCCCGCTCGGAGTTTGGTTTGATCCAAAAGTCTAAAAATATTTTTTGATGAATATTTAATTTTTAATACATTTTTTAAGAGGGTATTATAGCTCCGGTTTAGTTCCGATTCATCTCACATTTAATTTTATTTCTTTATTTATTTCATTACGGATGTGCCTTTTGTCTTTCCCTACAGTCTGAGTTTCAACAATTGATCCGAGAACTGTGCATACGTTTTTCATCCCTGGTTCGATGGTTAGAGCAAAGCCCTCCCTGACAAACAGCTTCCCCCCGCAGGCCAGCAGCCATCCGTCACACTGGTAACCCTGCACTCTGTATACATACACTTGTTCACTCTATTGTTTATTGTATAATTCAGGTTGAAACTCTTTTGTATTTGTTTATACATTTTTTTTCACAATTGTTGAACCCTGTCTTGAAAATACAGGTTGATTGTCCAGGATGAGCCTGAATGTATTTTGCATTTACATTTACATTTACATTTAGCAGACGCTTTTATCCAAAGCGACCAACAAAGAGTACATTTGTCATAAGAAGGTGAAACATTTCATTGCTGCTCATACAGTAAGAAAGTCACCAGAACAAGTTTCAAGCATTTCAACTGCTAGGTTAACCATTGCTAATTGCTATTTTTTAATAAATGTTGTTCCAATTATCTAAACAACATACACATTTCATGAATCACTTTAAAAAAAACAAAAAAAAAAACACAACCACAACATCCCGGACCCACGTGGAGTCCCAGCGGGCCCAGAACCTCTCACCCTGTCCACGTAAGTGTAGCTCCAGATCTTCCCGTTGACCCAGGCCCTGGACACCACCCGGTTCCCCTCGTACTCCAGCCTCTCGGACCAGTCCCCGCGGTGGATGGCGGTCAGCAGGCCGCCGCTGGAGTAGCTGACGTTGACCTCCGTGTACTTGCTGCTGGGCGACCAGACCACGGGCCGGCCCAGCCGGTCGTACTGGATGTGCAGCGTGAACTTGCGGTGGTCGTCGTAGATCTTGCCCACCCGGGTGCTCTGGTCAAAGTCGATGGAGAGCAGGTTCCTGTTGTGGGCCTGGGGTGGGGGAGACGGCCGGTCGTGCATTAATGTACACACACACATGTTACGTGATGCAATCATACCATTTTATAATACCGATAATAATAATAGGAACAACCACAATAATAACACTTTTTCTGTTTTGTTTCTTTAAGTAATTTTCTCTCTCATGTTTTACGATCTGATTCAGAATACTGTGCTAAACACAAAATGAAAGCAAGAAATAATCAAGAACATACACATATATCCAAAAATATACATAATAAAGATTTGTTATCTATGTATTTTTCGTTTTATATATATATATAGTGAAAAAAACATATAGATAACATATTAAACAAATGTCTTATTCACTTTATTTTGTAGTGTGCTTTATTATGTATATTTTTGGATATATGTGTATGTTGTTCTTAATTATTTCTTGCTTTCATTTTGTGTTTATTACAGTATTCTATATAGTTATATATATGTGTATATCTATATATGTATCTATCTATCTCTATATATATATATATATATATATATACATATACACACACACAATAATAAATAAACAAAAGTTTAAGAAAAATATATAACATATATAACATAACATATTAAACAACTGTCCTATTCACGTTATTTTCATACTGTTATTATTCTTACTACTACTTGCAACTCAATAGTAAAACAAAAGATAGTATCACAGAGCTGAGGTTGAGAGTTCATTAGATTTGTGTTCGGCACAAACCAGGTCACTGAATCAAGAATAGATCTCTTTGTGTGACAACGAGCAACCACAGGCAGGACTGTTCACTAATTAACATGCTGCTGATGACTCTTGCAATATCCACACTTTTTGGACAGTTTATATGTCATTTCCCCTCGAATCGGAGTTAGGCGTGGAGATGTGTGGCAGTTGACATATAAGAAAATGTGTGGCGTACAGCTGT
Organism: Urophycis tenuis; assembly: GCA_036785325.1. Classification (NCBI taxonomy): domain Eukaryota; kingdom Metazoa; phylum Chordata; class Actinopteri; order Gadiformes; family Phycidae; genus Urophycis; species Urophycis tenuis. The sequence continues at coordinate 203,253 of JAXIVH010000085.1, read as the reverse complement.
ACCCCCGCACTGCGGCTCCAGATTAAGCTGTGGCTCACTGAAAAGAATACATCACTTGCAGAACTCACACCCCTGACTGGTGGAACTGTGTGATCCGTGGGTCATGACGATCAAAGGGCAGCCTCATCGTTTCCCTTGAGTCAACTTCCCTCCCGCGTGGTTTACATAAACGTATTCAAGCGGCTGAAAATTCAGTGTTTCTTTTGTGTTTTTAGCACGGGCTCGTTTCACATTTCGTTCGGGTGGCAGATATTTCCACAGGCGTTGCACAACTTTCTACTGGTTTGGAAAAACAAATGGCCTTTTGTTGTATCAACTGACAATATTAATACAAACAGGACCATGAACCGTGAAAATACTGATAACTGTAGACAATTTGTGCACAAATTTTAATTTCGGTACTTAAAATTATTATTCATTTATCAAGCTAGAATTGATAAGGAAATATGATTTCCCACCATAAATCTATTCGACCAAAAAGCTATAAACATATTGATGCAATCCACGTGAATGTTATATTGAAGAATCCAATCAGGCTCTCGTTCCTCAGGGGACCAATGCCCTCAAGATCACAGAGTCACATGACAGAGTCTGACATCGGCTGGTTACCCTGAGTCTGCGTTCGTATGTGCTGAAGTTGGTTTTGGCCTGCTCCTTCCTCTGCCTCCACTCTATCAGGCTGGGGGCGTGGTCTCCCGGCAGGCTGATGTTACAGCGGCTGGCCGTGGGGCTGACTCCGCCCCCGGCGCCGCCGGGTAGGAGGGGCTCCGTGTTGAGTGACAGCTCCATTCCGCTGGCCAGCGAGACGGAGAAGGAGCCGTCGGCGCTCACACGGTACGAGCTCTGTGCATGATCTGTGTGTCAGAGGTGTGGAGAGACGCACATGTCACAAACATGAAAACAGGAAACCATGCTCTACGAACCCCAACAAAAACCATGGCCAATGGGGAGGCAGCTGCGGTCGCCGACAAGACACAACTGATGACACCTCTTACTGATTTTGCGCAGCCAAAGCAAAACAGGCTAGCATATACGTTGTGGTCGCGGCCGACAGTTTATAGGGTACAATAAAACACACATGCACGAGTATAACAAACAAGTGCAGCGATGGATAAATGGGCAACGTTGCGTTGCCCACGTTTTTTATTCAGATTCAAGGTTTCCCACTGAGCCAGGTAACCCCTGTTTGCTAAATGACAGAAGACCCCAATAACTAAAGTACAGATCCCATCGAACTGCTTCATCTTCCCTCCGTTGTCGTTTGAACCACAGCCCCCCCCACGGTGCCCTGGTTTTACACACAAACCCTCGTTTGTGTGTACTTTGTGTGCGTTGTGTGTCATGTTGTGTGTTTGGCTGAGGCCGCGACACACCCATATGCCTCCGCCTTTCCCACTACGAGAATAGAGAGACACAGAGAGAGAGAGAGAGGGAGGGAGGGAGGGAGGAGGTGAGACAGACTGATAACACCCCTTTGTCTTTCCACTTCCTGAATGCACTTTGGTTTGATGTTTCTCACACTTTGCGTTCGAGCCGTTGCGTTGGTTCCTCTGCGGTGGGCCTCGCATCCCAAGTTAGCAAAACGGTGAGCAGGTGCTAGTGAAGCCCTTTTAACACAGTGGTGTTCAGGAGTCAAAGACGTTACGAGGTCTGTCGCACGCCTTTCACCTCCCCCCCCACCCCGCCCCAGCGCTTTTGTTTCATCGAGTTGTTTTTCATTTAGCTTCCGGTTATTTTAAATATTTTATGTTTAGTTGTTTGGCGGGGATGTGAGAGTGTTGACTTTGCGAGAGTGTGTAAATAAATCACTGTATGAACTAGTAATAAAGAGTAAAGAAATAAATAAAACGTTTATTTTCTACATATGAAATACAGTAGCCTACTATATCTATATTTAGTGCTATGTTTTCAATGTTTTCCATGTATGGTGGAGCACCTTGAAGCATTAAGTCAAGGACATGGAGAGTTGCGTGGGGGGGGGGGGGGGGGCGGTTCTTTACAGTTGACCCCACACACCCTGCAGTGCAACACCCGACGGCATAACGTTAGTCATGTTCCAACCCCCCCCCCCGCAAACACACCGACTGCCCTGCACTCCCCTATAGGAGCCTGGTTGCACTGCCCTGAGTTGCTCTCGGACTGCATGAGTCATAGACTGTGTGTGTGTGTTTACATATCGGAATGTGTGTGTGTGTGTGTGTGTGTGTGGATACTGGAAATCAGGTTCACAGCTCTGCTGCAATTCCCTCCCCCATATGTGTTATGCACTCGTATCAGTGTGGTTGAGGTAGGAGGAGTGTGTGTGTGTGTGTGTGTGTGTGTGTGTGTGCGTGTGTGATTGTGTGTGTGATGTGACACGTACCGTGCTTTACCGAGGCCCACTGCTAATATCAGGCTGGTAATTAGGTAACAGACTCATGTCCTGGTGAGCCGTCATCCAGTGTATTTTTTGTCTTTGTGTGCTCTTGAACAGCCACAGAGCCACAGTGCTGCCGCGTTGTTGCAGACCGTCTTTCCACTTTCCTGCTCATTTGACGTTCCCCCCCGCCCCCCTACACACCCACTGTCAAAGACGCGCGTTTGAATCGGTACTTCAGTTGGTGGCCGCCGCGGGTTCGAGTCAACTCACACCGTCGCCGCCCCGTACGCTTCGAACATTCACCCCGACGCCCGCCATCTGTCGTGTTCTGTCGCGGTTAACGCCAGCACCGAGGGGGTCCGACGCCCCGAAGCGCGGCTGTCCTTCCTGCCACGCCCCGTGGCGCCCGACGCCGCGCTCTGCTGCTTGTCTGGCGCACCAAACCGGCTTCACGTCGAAGCGCCGCCGGAACCCGGGTCGAGACCCGGGTCTGCCATACGGGCCCATCTGGGCCCGGTGCCCACGGTGGGCCCCCCCTGCGCGCTAAAGGGGGGACCTCCGCCATGTATCTAATTAAAATGTAATAATTTAATTACATAACAGGGTCCCAAGCTTGACCCGTTCTGCTTGGTATAATCAGTTGGATATCGGGTGATTAGTTTTTTTTACATCTGTACATGTATTCATACAGTCCATGTGCAATGACACCCACGTCAGGCATCTGTTGAATATCCAAAAGCTTTATAACTTGGGAAACGACGTTGGGTATGCTGCTATGTGATTGTGTTCGTGTACCCATACCACAGCAGTGGCGTGCTGCAGTACGCTTCCCTCTGAGTTCTGGTGAAGTCTAGACGGTTCCCTCTGAGTTCTGGTGATGTCTGGACGGTTCCTGGCAGCCGGTCACCACTGTAATGACGAAGCCCGGCCAGCCACAGAACCTCGTCCAACCCAAACCTGTCTTCTACACATTTTGTACAGCCTCTCAGAGACAATGCTCCACTGCTGGACGGAGGCGTGTGACTTGATTTAATGCTATCCTGCACCAAAACTTTACCAAAATACATATCGACATAATATATACTGTCTTTGTGAGATGTCAGAAAAATGACTATTTTTGTTATGGGGTTGGTTTGGGGTGGGGGGGCTAATCCCTCCTCGCCGAGAGTGGATTCGAAGACCACAGTCTTCCTCTACACAGCACTTATGTGATATTGTACTTTTGCTTTTTCAAGCATTATTCAAATAACACAGGTGTTCTCACCAATTTAACCATTTCAGAAATGTAATGGGGGTAGAGAAAAAAAAAAAACCCATCACGTCAACTAAATGTCGCCGTGGTGACAGCCCTACTGAGATACGCGGCGCCGCAGCGCCACTGTTACATTAATGCGGTGAACCCTCTCTCTCTCTCTCCCTCTCTTATCTCTCTCTCTCTCTCTCTCTCTCTCTCTCTCTCTCTCTCTCTGTGTCTAACAGTTCCGCTCTGCAGTCTCCCTCCCTCTCTCTCTCTCTCTGTCTAACAGTTCCACTCTGCAGTCTCTCTCTCTGTCACTCTTTCTCTCTCTCTCTCTCTCTGTCTAACAGTTCCACTTTGCAGTCTCTCTCTCTGTCACTCTCTCTCTCTCTCTCTCTCCCTCCCTCCCTCTCTCTCTCCCTCTCTCCCACATGGTATATTCTTCATAGGGTGTGTTGGTTTAGTGGTGAGCAGGCTCACACGCCTGCATGTGGTTTTGGAGCGGGCTCCGTACCGGAGACAGACAGGCCACAGAGCCAGTGGACATGTCGCCCCCCGCGACACGAAGGGGAGACGTCGCTCACTCTCCCTGACATCTTTGGTTTGAAATTGAAGCCATGTGATTTGTGCATGCGATATTGGTATTGAGTAGACATACTGTATGTATATATCGCGCAACACCTGCCGTGCGGAATGACAAACGCAGTTTGGGGCCGATTGAACCGTGGGTGGCAATAGCGTAGTACGGCCAGAACAAAAAAAAAAAAGTCTAATGTTTTCACATTTTGCAGTCTCAGCCATAACGTCATTATAAACATTGATTCATGACATTTGCAGGTATTCATGGCGATAACGTCAGTGATTGCTGATCACTATAGCTCAGTAGGGAACATAAAGGTGAATGCGAATGGCCGAGCTGAGAGAGCACACAGTTACTAGATTGCCAAAAACATAATCACATCTGGGAACATCTGGCAATCGATACATCACCGACCGTCCTTGACGTGTGGTTGAGCCCATTATGGCAGCACCGTTTTAATGTTACTCGGGTAAACGTGAGGGGAGGCGTACACACCTTGACCTAATCCTAAACAATAAGTAACTCACTAACTAACTCATGACTTATTACTGAACAACCAACATGTGTCAACACAGATACAAGGGACTCATGATGTTTGATCGTGATGACTCAAGTTTGTTTGACCCTGCATAACATCCATCTTAAAAAAAAAAAAAAAGCTACCCTCATGCTCATATACTGTATGTTGTACGTCTTAGCACTTTAATCGCTCTTTGTAACTCGGCAATTAGTCAGAGATGTTGTATACTAGCAATGGTTAACCTAGCTATTGAAATGCTTGAAACTTGTTCTGGTGACTTTCTTACTGTATTA
>JAXIVH010000085.1:165764-183264 GCA_036785325.1 Urophycis tenuis | reverse complement strand
CCAACACGCACACACACACACGCATACACACACACAGACACACAGAAACACACGCACACACATGCATACACACACACAGACACACACACACACACACACACACGCATACACACACACATGCACATACACACACACACACACAGACACACAGGCATACACACACAAAGACACAGACACACACGCATACACACACACAGACACAGACACACACGCATAAACACACACACGTGCGTGCACACACACACGTGCGTGCACACACACACATGCACATACATACACACATCCACATACCAATTTCAACACCTTCCCCCTGACTTGTCACTCGCCTGTATCCCGCCCCCCACCACCACCCCCACCCCCCAGCCCATCCATGCTATCACGTCTACTCCGGTAACCCTGTCCCTGATCTTAGAGCTCATAAATCCTGCACAAGGACATGGGAAGGCAGAAAGGACTCTCTCTCTCTCTCTTTGTCTTCCCCTCTCTCTCTCTCTCTCTCTCTCTCTCTCTCTCTCTCTCCCTCTGCAACACCAGCCAACTTCGTCCTCTCTCTCTTCAGCCTATCAGGACTGATAGCACCCCCACCCCCACACCCCATTGCCACCGCCACCCCCGGCACCCACCGCCAACCCCACCAACCCCAGCACCCCCACCACCAGCCCTACCCCTACCACCACCACTTCCCACCCCCACCAACCACCAACCACCACCCGCTTTAATGCGCGGCTCTCGTCTGTTTTCCGATATCTGCCGGGTGCCGGGTTCCCTCTGTTCTTTTAATGCCTTTTGTCGCAATTTCCCGATGCACTCGGCGGCGCACAGCGGCCGGGATTAGCATGACGTGCAGCGCTGCTCGTGCGCGAGCTGCTCTTCCCCCCCCCCCCTCCCACACATCCCCCGGTGTGATCTGCAGCTCGGTCGGCGTGCGGCGTGCACGACTGTCCCACTTCATTCATGCACACACGAGTGCACAATAATCGAAAAAGAGAGCAGGGGAACGGGAGAGGGGGGGGGGGGGGGGGGGTAAGAAGGAAAAGAAGAAAAGAGCCCGTCTCTCTTCTGTTGTGTTATTCGACGGAGGGATTTAGGTCCGGTGGCGGCGGTGGCGGTCGTTGTTAATGTTGTTGTTGTTGTGTAAGAGAATCGCGCTGTGGTTATTGTAGATTAGCCCATATTCCACTTGTCGGCGGCAGATTTCCTGCTGAAGAAGGGAAGCTTGAAGCTTGTGCGTCGTGCGCTGCGCTCAGGGAATCTCTTTTATAACCGGCGTGAGTACGATGGTCCGCGGATATTCACAGACTTCAAAAGATTGCCGCTCCTCCCCCCGAGTGAACCCCCGGTGAGCCGCCGACGCCGGTGTTTAGGACTCGGCAGACGGCGAGGCGGCCAGATAATTGAGATAAATCTCAACTCCGCCGGGAGACGGACATTCGGGTTTGAGTTGGAACTGTGGGCTTTTTTTTTTTTGTTTTTTTGAAACCGTCAAAATGGAAAGGAAATTAGACTCGAATCGCGGCGACCTTGGGACTGAGCGCCTGAGCTGTGTAGGAGAGGAGCCATGAGGGGAGGGAGAGGATAGAGAGAGAGGAGAGGAGGAGGAGGAGGAGAGGAGAGGAGGAGAGGACAGAGAGAGAGGAGAGGAGGAGGAGGAGGAGCAGAGGAGAGGACAGAGAGAGAGGAGAGGAGGAGGAGGAGGAGCAGAGGAGAGGACAGAGAGAGAGGAGAGGAGGAGGAGGAGGAGAGGAGAGGAGGAGAGGACAGAGAGAGAGGAGAGGAGGAGGAGGAGGAGGAGAGGAGAGGACGGAGAGAGAGGAGAGGAGGAGGAGGAGGAGAGGAGAGGAGGAGAGGACAGAGAGAGAGGAGAGGAGGAGGAGGAGGAGAGGAGAGGAGGAGAGGACAGAGAGAGAGGAGAGGAGGAGGAGGAGGAGAGGAGAGGAGGAGAGGACAGAGAGAGAGGAGAGGAGGAGGAGGAGGAGAGGAGAGGAGGAGAGGACAGAGAGAGAGGAGGGGAGGAGGAGGAGGAGAGGAGAGGAGGAGAGGACAGAGAGAGGAGAGGAGGAGGAGGAGGAGCAGAGGAGAGGACAGAGAGAGAGGAGAGGAGGAGAGGAGAGGAGAAGATGAGAGGAGAGGAGATTCTGCTGTGTTATTCACATTGAGCTCAGATGTTGTGAGAGAAAACACTCAGCGAGAGAGAGAGAGAGAGAGAGAGAGAGAGAGAGAGAGAGAGAGAGAGAGAGAGAGAGAGAAAGAGAGTGAGCGAGAGGAACATGGAGACAGAGAGAGTGAGCGAGAGGAACATGGAGACAGAGAGAGTGCCATTGGAAAAATAAAAGGATTCAGAAGAGGGGAAAAAGACAAAAGAGACATGATGAGGATGATGAGGAATTGTTTAGATTTTGCATTACATGCCAATCACACTCAATCAGTGTATCTCTTTCTGTGCGTCTCCCTCTTTCCCTGTGCTTGTCAAATGAATATCTATAAAAATCCCCCCACCCCTCCTTCAGTATCATAACACAAACTGATCTGATTAATGTAGTAGAGAGGGGTCTTCTGAAGCATCAGTGTTGATTACAGAAATGAGGTGAGAGAGAAGAACCCCTATGTAGTCTGGGGTGAGGGGAGGTCTGAGGAGAGGGGAGGTCTGGGGAGAGGGGAGGTCTGAGGAGAGGGGAGGTCTGTGGAGAGGGGAGGTCTGTGGAGAGGGGAGGTCTGAGGAGAGGGGAGGTCTGTGGAGGGGGGGGGGGGGGGCTGGGGAGGGGAGGTCTGGGGAGAGGGGGGGGGTGGGGAGGGGGGTCTGAGGAGAGGGGGGGCGTCTGGGGAGAGGGGAGGGCTGGGGTGAGGGGGGTCTGGGGTGAGGGGAGGTCTGGGGAGAGGGGAGGTCTGGGGAGAGGGGAGTTCTGGGGAAAGGGGAGGTCTGAGGAGAGGGGGGGAGAGGGGTGGTCTGTGGAGAGGGGAGGTCTGTGGAGAGGGGAGGTCTGAGGAGAGGGGAGGTCTGTGGAGAGGGGAGGTCTGTGGAGAGGGGAGGTCTGAGGAGAGGGGAGGTCTGTGGAGAGGGGAGGTCTGTGGAGAGGGGAGGTCTGAGGAGAGGGGAGGTCTGTGGAGAGGGGAGGTCTGAGGAGAGGGGAGGTCTGTGGAGGGGGGGGGGGGGGGCTGGGGAGGGGAGGTCTGGGGAGAGGGGGGGGGGTGGGGAGGGGGGTCTGAGGAGAGGGGGGGCGTCTGGGGAGAGGGGAGGGCTGGGGTGAGGGGGGTCTGGGGTGAGGGGAGGTCTGGGGAGAGGGGAGGTCTGGGGAGAGGGGAGGTCTGGGGAGAGGGGGAGAGAGGGGAGGTCTGGGGAGAGGGGACATCTAGAAGGAGTTGACATGAGGCTCAAGGGGCAGGAGATTAAAGAAGCTTAAGACCAAGAAAGAGTTGACATGAGAGAAGACAGAAAGGTTTGCATGTGCGTATGCGTGTGTGTGTGTGTGTGTGTGTGTGTGTGTGTGTGTGTGTGTGTGTGTGTGTCAGTGTGTATGTGTGTGTGTGTGTGTGTGTGTGTGTGTGTGTGTGTGTGTGTGTGTGTTTGTGTGTGTATGTATGTATGTGTGTGTGTGCATGTGTGTGTGTGTGTGTTTGACTTGGATATTTAATGGAACAATGCTATGAGTGTGAAACCTGCACATGATTGCCAAAAGGTCACCGTACCACGCTAGTGATTAATACTAAGATGACCTAGACGATGTACAATGCATAATAATAAAGGTGAGAGAAGATGGCTTGGATTTTTGTGATTTTCTCATGTTTTCTGCCACTTAATTAAAGTAGGTGGTTTAAATTCACTCATCGCCCTACTTTGTTCTTTTTCGTTTATTGTGGAGTCATGTTTTAAATAAATATTGATTCAAAAATTGTATCCACAAGATTTAATTTTACAATCATGCTCATTACTCATTAATATTTTCTCATTTAAATGTGTTTCCTGGCCAGATACTGCAGGTTTTAATCAGCTCAGCTAGCTCTGGTTTTAATAAAAAAATGCTCTTTTTGGTCCAAACTGAGTTAGTTTATAGATGAATTAAATCAAAACGACTATATACACCAAACACAAAAGAAAAAGCTTTATGTCATGCAGGTATTTTTCTAATTGCGGCAAAAAAGTGTTGGTACAGGGCTTGTGTTACGTAATGAGGACACATGCCTGCCGTGGCAGTTAAACTGAGAAAAAAGTATTCCGTATACAAAAAAAGCATACCAAACATTTCGCCCAATGACGGTGCTCTTTTGTCGCCTGTAGCTCACAGCACGGTGACGGACGGACAGCTGTGGTCTTTGATGAAATATCAAGACGAGGCTCTACCCCGGCAACCACAACAACTGCCCCACCCCCCCCCCCCCGACCTTTTAAAAAAACCTACGACTTTGCCACCACCCCAGGGTTTTTCTGCCTCACGGAAGACACGTCTTAAAAATACCTTCCGACTTGCGTCAGACGGGGGAGCCTTATGTTGTTGTTTGTTTTGTAAATGCTGGTTGGTGGGGCTGAATGCTGCGGCATACGCCTGCACACATGATGGAATATCTTGTGTTGCCGTGACGCGCCGTGGCGTGCCCGCCCCGGGCCTGGCGGTATGTTGTTGTGTCCCTGTCCTGTTATTCTGCGGCTACATCTTTAAGGACACTGTGACTTGAAAAGACACTTTTCACTTTTCTTTCTCGCGCCCCCCCCCCCTGAACCTCGTTAGCGTCTCGTTAGCGTTAACGTGGATGTGCAGCGCGACGCGCGCACACGATTCACCTCTTCGACAGAGTTCGCCTGAGAATAAACCCTCGCAACAAGAACGCCATTTTGTGAGGCGGCAACTTCTCCTCGCCTTTATTTTTTATAAAATATTACACAAATCACAGGAGAATTCCTCTGTGGTCACATTTGTGACCACACTAACTACATGTTTTGTGTAGAAAAGACATCGCGTTAGAATGAGAAATGCAAGGTGACATTTTCTGGATGCTCAATCATATTATTTTTTCATATTATACAGCCAGCCGCATATATACTGTATATATACGCTTACTCTAACACTGTCCGTTACCCCCCAAGCATTGTGCTATAGGGTGACACGTCACAGGCGTTCACATCACAGTGCACACGGAGAACCACAAATGAATTGCGAGGCGCCCTTGGCAGAAGTAATGCCAGGAACCAGTGGGTGTAATGATATAGACGGACATATTGTTACAGCGCCTAAATGACTTCGGTAGCCTCTGATTACTACCCATGGCGGTTACGGAACAGAAGGGGGACTGACAGCTGAAGGTACAGGAACGTGTGCTTCTAGCGGTCAATTAGTGGAGTGTTGTCCTGAGGGGATAAAAAAACCCCCCGACAAATAAGAAAGGACCAATGAAAAGTGTGTCCAAAGTAAAACAGCACAATATATTGCCATACTGCATCCAGAGCCTTATTCTACTATAGCAGACTCTATATAGATTGCGCCAGGTCCTTGTAGATAAGCACATTAAAGACTTAGTGTGTGTGTGTGTGTGTTGTTGTGTCACTAGGCAATAGCCAGTTAATCACATTGTGTAAATATGCAAATATGCAGCCAACAAATCAGAGTGAGCTTCTTACCGGCAAAGTTTAACTACTTTAACTATAATTACACACACACACACACACACACAGACACACACACACGATACACACACACACACACACACACACTATACACACCACACACACACAAACAAATAGTGTGACAACATGAACGGCTACATCCCTGTGTGTGTGTGTGTGTGTGTGTGCATAGAAGCACTGGGAAATTCGGCACTTTTTTCAAACTAATGGAACATTTGATTTAAACCTCAATGTTTTTCCCGTTTCTCTCTCAAACAAACTGAAAAAGATCCAAACGGTCGACCGTTTGCAGCATCTTAATGAGCCTGTTTTTTTCCACTGTATAAACGGGGAACATATCTGTGGCGATGTAATATGTCATGACACCTGCGATCGCTTCCATTTCCAGACAGCGAAGGTTCGGTGAGACAACGCGTAAACCCGCCGATCTCACCAATGAGTTCTTCGTTTTCGGGACCGGAGCTGCTTTAAACGTGGTGATACGCACCATCGTCAACAGCGCTACCGAAGTAAGGCCGTGATTTAGAGAACACAGGAGTGTCTGCAAAGTTAGCCTTCCAAGACCCAATTCCAGTGGAAAACAGCGGGTTCACTTGCTCTTCGCGACTCCAAACAACTCTGTGGAGTACAGAACTTTTTTTTTTTGTTCAATTGCGATTTCGCGGTTCGGCCGTTTCGCAAAACCGTAGAAAAAGTAATGAATCAATTAAACCTACAAACAAAAAAAATCACCCAGGCCTTAGCGACACGTGATAATGCACATGTATTTTCTGTGCACGTCCTTACGTGCACGCCCACGTTGCAATGTTGGGTACCACGAGATGGGCGACCCCCCAGACACATTAAATGGATCTTCATCGCTTCCATCTGCCGCCACCCCCCCCCCCCCACCACCGGATACAAAAACGTGTTGTGACATTCGTATGGATGCAATGTCATCATCGTTGAACAGCAGCCATTCGCCAAGCGAGGCTTCTAATGACGACTGTCCAACATGGAGTCCAAAAACACTTCTCTTCCTGTCGATCGATACCAGATTGCATCATAAATGAAGCGAGTAATGTATTTGTGGTGGATCTTTGGCAAGCAGAAATAATTCATGCCGCCGTTAATTAATTATGCATTAAAGCCCCACAGACTGTTAGTAATTAACAGTCTAAATCAGACACTGTGACTCATCTAATTATAAACTGCTATAAGTTTGTTAACATATTAACCCGTATTAATTAAATATTGATTACCGCCTTTTTTTTCCAGAGTCAGTTGTTTCTTAACTAAAGCAAAAGCATGCCGAGCCCAACGCATTGGGAGAGAATCTGCCGAATCACACCAAGAATTTCGCACAGCTCAACGCTAATTTCACTGTGAATAAACATTTTCCGAATTTTGGGGTGGGTTTTTTTGTGGTTTTTTTTTTTTTTACACGTGGAAATACGCAGCTTGGCGGTAATTGCCTTGTTTGATACCAAAAGAGAGATCCAAAGCAATCACAGAGGAGGCAGACAAACCCAATTATAAAGCAATCGGGAAAAGCTTTATTTTTTCGAGAGACATCTGTATGAAAGGCTGGGGATTTTCAGGATCAGCGTGATGGGACGAAGGATGGGGGGGGGGGGGGTGGAGAGGAGGGGGAGAGGGGGGGAGGAGGAGGAGGGGGTGAGGAGGAGGTGGTAGTGGTGGTGGCAGATACGCCCCTGTTTGGTACATCAAACAAACAGGGGGGACAAGGTTTCCATCCAGAGAGACCCCCCCCCCCCCACCCCACGCACCAAGCCACGGCAGGGCGAGGCTGTGGATTAGCACAATGACGGCTTCAAGAGCCGGGATCAGACGGGTGGGAGGCACAAAAGTGTTGTTGCTTGTCGACGAAGGTAAAAAAACAAAAAAAAAACACACACACACACAGGCGCGCGGGCGACCTGCTCCTGCACTGATGCAGAGCTGACTGCAGACTTGAAAAGAAACGGAAGGAAACGCTTTGAGCAAAAACTAAAAATAACTACAAAAAACAAAAGACATACTGAAACTTGTTTGTTGTATGTCTTGTTTCAGTGTCTATATGAAAAGGGTCATATAGACACACACACACACAGACACACACACACACACACACACACACACACACACAGACACACACACACACACGCACACACACACACACACACACAGACACACACACACACACACACACACACACACACACACACACAGACACACACACACACACACACACACACACAGACACACAGACACACACGCACACACACACACACACACACACACACACACACACACACACACACACATACATCCATTCACTCATTCTTAAAAGGGGACATCTCCCTCTGCAGGACGACAGCACTATCTCGGTGTGTTAAACCTTACCGAAAAGCAATTCTGCCATCTCAGACCCCCTGTCTCTACAGGACGTGATGCTGCACATCTGCCGTTGTGGTATACGGATTGTACCGAGGTCTGGTCAGCCAATGCTTTCCCCTGCCTATCTGTCTCTGTTTTTTTCTCTCTTTGAGATCTACTCATGATAATGGTGGCCAGGTGCAAACATTTACGGAACTGAAAGCACATATTAACACACACACACACACACACACATACAAAAACACACACACACACACACACATAAAAAAACACACACACACACACACACACACAGGCATGCATGCACAACCGCACATGCCAGTGGGAGCTCACACACACGCAGACAGACAGACACACACAAACACAAACACTCACTATGCACATACATGCTTGAAAGCATCCACACTGCCAACTTGTACATGCAGGCATCACTTAACATCCTGATTGTTCTGTGTTTTTGTGCAGAAATATACAAACAAGTACAGAAGTCCTGCTGTTCCTATGATCACTCCAGAACAAACACCTAAGAGATAAAACCAACACACGCACACTGGCACGCACACTGGCACACACACCGCACACGCACACACACGCAAGTTGATTTGATGAGTAATGGGATAAAAATAGGAGACGTTCATGTGTGTGTATCTGTGTGCGTGTCTGTTCGAGTGCGAGTGTGTGTGTGTGTTTGTGTGTGTGTGTTCGAGTGCGTGTGTTTGTGTGTGTGTGTGTGCTCGAGTGTGTGTGTGTGTGTGTGTGTGTGTGTGTGTGTTCGAGGGCGTATGTGTGTGTGTGTGTGTGTGTGTGTTCGAGTGCGTGTCTGTGTGTGTGTGTGTGTATGAGAAGCTAATTTATTCCCCTCTCTGTGGCATAGCTCCATCCCCTGTCAGCCTGCCTGGGTCCCAGTGGTGTGTGACACGCTGCCTGCCAGCCAGGGCCGTCGCAGCCAGTTAAAGGGACATGGATGTCACATCCCCCATGATCACACTGACGTTGTCAACCTGCCACACCTTTAACAAGACACCCATAACACACTCTCTCAGCGCCGCCTCGCAGGGAGGGCCGCCCGGAGGCTGGGGACCTCTCGTGTTAGCCGGGCATACATCTGTCAATCAAAAGAATGGAAAAAACAAACCCCACCCAAAAAAATGCACACACACACACACACAGACACACACAAAAGTGCGCAGACTTACCTGGAGCACCTAGCGGCGCCTCTGGCCTAGAGCCCGTGCTTCTTATTGACTTAGGGCTTCGTTACACACACACACACACACACACACACACACACAAACACACACACGGTGAGATTGGGTAATCTCTCTGGGCCACACTACAAACTCTGACTACAAACAAGCTATCTGTCACTCCGGCCGGTGTTATAAAGTGCGGATGGAAGTGAATACCAGAGATTTGACTGCCAGCTGGCACGCCATTTTATTGTTAGCTTACAGGGGCTGGTGGGGTGGGGAAGGGGGGAGGGTGGGGGGGGGGGGGGGGGGGGCGTCAAATAAAAAGAATAGGCTTGTATGGCTGTTTACTGTGTGGGGAACTACGCATCCTCCTCCTCCCGTGAAATATGGCAGTGCAGTGGCGGGCGCCAGTTTGAAGCGCAGCGCGGCAGAATGGCAGCACCGCCGTCGCAGCTTCACTCTCTGGTGGGCGGCCCGGGAGCCTCTATCGCTCTGTAGAGCGGCCCTGGGAAAACGTGGCGTTTTTTTAAAGCACTCCATCTATCCTGTCTGTCTTGTCGGCGCTGGATGGCGGGGACACATCGCCACGTCGCCACGACGACGACGGCGGCGGCGGCCGTCGACGTGACTTTTGCTGTGTCTTTCTGAGTTCCCCCCCCCCGAAAAAAATCCTAGTCAGTCCCCTCAAGTCAATACTTGATATTGCCGGTGCTTAGCGATCCATATCTCTTCATAAGCTATTGTTCCTCCTCTAATTACCACGGAGGGTGCAGGGGGAAAATGAGCAGTGGTAGAAAAAACTAAAAAAAAAAAAACTGACAAGAAATTAAAAAAAGGAAAGGGAAAGCACGACCCTCATGGCATCTTGCTATTTTGCATTATCACAGGGTAGGCTGCTGTGTGATTAATTCATGTGTGTATCATTAATGCAAGAATGTCCAGGGGCAAAGACAAAGGCTCAGTCAATGTGAAAAGCAAAACACAAGGAGGCAGATAAAAAAGTGCACGCATATGGTCGGACACGCACACCACACACACACACACACACACACACACACACACACACACGCACGCACGCACGGCCACGCGCAGGCAGGCAGGCACGCACGCACACACACACACACAAACACCCCCCACAAGCAGACACGCATACATGCAATCTTACACGCACAAAAATCTCCTCGAAACATGAAGACTCACACTCACGCATCACACGCTCGCCCACACAGGTAACGGACACGCGGACACAAAACGGACGCACACACACACACACACACACACAACACAGACACACACAGACACACACAGACACAGCCACACAGAGGCACACAAAGACTCGGAGGTGAAATGCATTGTCAAAATATCAGATGCCCTTCAATGGCTCAGCGCCGCTCCGTTTAGGCCAACAGCAACAATGATAGCTGACCCTCGGAGGGAGCAGGTGGCTACAGGGCCATTTCAATATGGAGATGAGCCCGGGGACCGTCGAGTCTTCCACGGGATTCAGACACAAAAACACATTTCTCTCACTCACGCGCCCCGGCTATCTCTCTTTGTAATTGTCCTGCCATGCCTCCTCTCTGTCTGTCCTCCATTTTTCCCGTCCTCCATTATTCCCCCTCTCCTCGGAGTGCGTACCTCTTCCTCCACCTCCTCCTCCTCCTCCTCCTCCTCAGCCCATTCTGCTCCATTCTCTCTCTTTTTATTTTCTTAATCTGTCTCCTATTCCCTCCTCTTTCTTTATTCATGACGCTGGTATCTCGGTAAACATACACGCGCTCAGTGCTGCGCAAGCCAAACGCGCCTAAAAGTCCCTATTTCACATTCCTGCCGGTAAGAATATGTCCTATATTCCTTCAAGCCCAGCTGGGCTACCCACCCCCGGGTGGGGGGAAGGGGGGAGTGAGGTGTGTCTGCGCCTGATCGTGCAGCTCCTCCACACGGCCCGGGATTAAACCCAGTCTGGAGAACAGCAGAGCCCGGTGTTCAGGCGCCGGAGCCCTGATTCCGCCCGCCACCGTTACCGCCGCCGCCGCTATGCAGATCATTCGCCGGCTCCCGGCACGGTCGCATGGCACCTGTCCCGGACCCGAGTCTGGAGTCGGGAGTTGGGTAGGGGAGACGGTGGGGCGGGGGGGGGGGTTCGGCAGTGATATGGCTGCGGTTCACGTCCAGAACCGCCATTGTTCCGGTGGGAACCCCGAGACATTCACGGAAAGGGAGAAACAAACCAAAAAAAATCTCGGGCCGCGCGCCTATATGTGGATATGTGGCGCGGGCCGCGTTCCCACCCATTGTGGCGGCAGCGACCGGCGCCCGCCGTGTGGGAGATATTCATTGGGCTAAGCTCCTTTTGTGTGTCTTCGCCGGCAGCCAAGGCAGATAACGTGGCGTACGGTGGCGGCGGCGGCGGCCAGGCCTGTCCCCGGCCCGCCTGCCCGCCTGGAACGGCAGCGATGTGGCATCTCTACCGCTGGCCGTGTCGGCCCGGCTCCCAGGCTGCTCAACATGCTAATAACCATGACATGGTTTAAACAGTCCGCCGATTCAGCCCACCCGGCTCACTATCTCCACTATGTCTGTCTCTCTCTCTCTCTCTCTCTCTCTCTCTCTCTCTCTCTCTCTCTCTCTCTCTCTCTCTCTCTCTCTCACTCTCTCTCTCTCTCTCTCGCTTTACCTCGCTCTCTGTCTGATAGCTAACCTCACAGCTGTGGGGCTGAGCACGACAGGCACCAGGCTGTGCGTGTGTACGATGTGGTAGAAAGAGTGAGAGACACAGAGAGAGATAGACAGAGAGAGAAAGAGAGAGACATGTTACATAGATGGAGAGAGAGAGAGAGGAAGCGATATTAGATAGATGGGGAGAGTGAGAGCGAGAGAGAGAGAGAGAGAGCGAAGCAGAGGAGAGGAGAGAAGATGGAGTAAAAAGGAAGATATTTGGTGGCAGCGTGTCAGCTTGTGATAAGGGCATTAGTCTGCCCCCTGTGGGTCAGAGGAAGAGAGTCTCGCTGCAAGCACACACATTCACTCTCACACCCACACACACACGCACACACACCCACACGCACACACACATCATGGAAAAAAACTAAGACTCACACAAGCGCATAAAACACACAGACACACACTCCCTCTATGGATGTCAGCTGTCTGGGTGTAGTTCACAAACAGCAGATAAGACCAGTCGGAGGTAAAAACACCAACACCCAAACTCAGCCACACGGATGACACTCGTTAGCTCCAGAGTCTGTATGGCTGTACGTGCACAAACACACACCCACATACACACACAAACATACACACACACATACACACACACATACACACACAAACACATACACACACACATACACACACACGTGACATGCATGCACATACAGACACACACACACATACACACACACACACAAACACACGCACACAAACAAAAAGACAGGAAGAAGGAAAGAAAGGGCAAGCAGAAGATAACAAAGACACAGACAAACAATAGAGGAAAAATAAATAAATAAATAAACACCCAACATGCTTATTCCTCCAACAACACGGCCACTCCACGCCATGTGTCGGAATAAACCCGCGGTGTTGTCGAGCAGAAGGGTGGAGGAGTGGGGGGGTGTGTGAGTGTGTGTGAGTGTGTGTGAGTGTGTGTGTGTGCAGAGGGAGGAGGGGGGGGGGGGGGGGAATGCATGCAAGCCAAGGCGGCCAGCCCCCCCCCCCCCCTTGGGATGGACGCCTCTTTCATGTCAGACAAGGGATTCATCCTAAATGGAGCAAGGTCTTTTATTTACTAAGCTAATTGAGTGTGGAAACAGCGTTGTGCGCCAAGCGCCAAAACAATGGCCCAGATCTCTTATTCAGCCGCCGAGCGCTTGAAGGGCACTCGCTGTAATCCTATGGAGCCGCGGCGGCCCCGACAACACGCCGCCACGGATTACGCCTCGCGAAAAACACGCGCCGTCGGCGCAGCGCCACGCCAAGTCACGCACACGCACCCACGGACGGACGGACGGACGGACGGACGGACGGACGCCGCCCGGAGCGTGACACGCTGCGCACGCACGCATACGCAGCAGCGTACATACATGCAGTCACGCACATGCTGGTGATTCACCGGCCGGACATGAGAACAAATCGGGTGGAAGATTTGAAAGCGAGCACGAACGAGAGAGAGAGAGAGAGAGAGAGAGAGAGAGAAAAAGAGGAGGCCCTAAAAAAAAAGTGAAAAGTCTGTAATTTGGAGCAGGCGGCGCACCAGAGGAAAGAGACAAGATCAATGGCGGAAGAATCACAGGAGCGCGGCTTCAAATAAAGGACTGATGGACACACCGCGAAGGCCACAGCTCATTAGCATCGCAACATGAAGGGGCTGTGACCGTGGTAGGTAGCGGTGGGCGGGCGGTGGTCTGGACGGAGGCTGGATAGAGGCTTCCAGCGGCGGTCTCTTGAGCATTGCTCTGAGAGCTGGTTAGCTGCGGCAACAATGGCCCCCGGTGAAAGCACGCGAAGCTGCCACCGCCGGCACAGCACTCATACAAATACCTGACCCGGGAGAGAGAGAGAGAGAGAGAGAGAGAGAGAGAGAGAGAGAGAGAGAGAGAGAGAGAGAGAGAGAGGGAGAAAGAGAGACAGAGAGAGAGAGAGAGAGAGAGAGAGAGAGAGAGAGAGAGAGAGGAGAGAGAGAGAGAGAGAGAAAGGGAGAGAGAAAAAAAAGAGAGAAAGAGAGAGCGAGAGAGGGAGCGAGAGAGGTAGGGAGTGAGTGAGAGAGGGAGCGAGAGAGAGAAAGGTAGAGAGCGAGACAGGGAGCGAGACAGAGGTATAGAGAGAGAGAGAACGAGAGCGAGAGAGAGCGGTAGAGACAGGCAGAGATAGAGTCTAGGGACAGCATCTTCAATTAGTGCGTGAAGGCTACGCTTAAGGAATGTTCCAAGGTATGAGGGGCGACGTACGAGAGAGCGAGCGCTCGGATCATTTGTCAAAACCAGACAGGGTTAGAAGCAGGGGGGGGGGGGGGGGGGGGGGGGGGGGGCGGGCGGAGTAAAAAGAAAAGAAAGAAAAGAAAAAAAAAAAAACCCCAGCTAAATGATGATGTGAATTATTGTTCTTCGCCTCGTTCCTCGTGTCGATGTTGTAAAACATCTATTATGCGGCGGGGTTGGTTCTGGTGTTTGGGCCGCGGCTGACTCATTAAGGCGGAGTGACCGGCGTGGACGCGGCGGCGGCGGCGTCAGGGCGGGGTGAGAGAGTGCGGGCTGTGAGGTGTGTATCGATCACTGAGGGGGGAGGGAGGGGAAGGAGGGGGGGGGGGAGGGGCTTCGTCGCCTTCAGACCCACATCCGCCCGCAGCCGCCGGGCGCGGTGTGTGTGAGTGACAGGGGCGGCGGCTGAGGAGGTCCGTGGGTGTGGATTGAGTGACGGCGCCGGGGATACGTCTCGAGTGCGAGGCCCCGGGTACGAGTGGAGGGGCCAGGTGTGTGGTTTGATTGGAGAAGGGAAATTTGACAGAATGCATATTTCCCCGCCAGCCGCCGCCGCCACCGCCACCGCCCGCCACCACCCGCCACACAGCTGTTTTTGTTTTTTGTTTTTTTTCCCACCCAAGTATCTAATCAAGATCTCATCTGCTGGCGCAATTCAAACATAACGCCCGTTCCTTCTCCCTTGACTATGCTTAACCTCCTCAGCGAGGGGATATGGGAGGCTAAGCTCGGTACCCCCCCCCCCCCCCCCAATCCCCACCGCCGCGTGCTGGAGTCGTGTCACCACAGCGGAGCCGGGAGCCGCGTCAACCTGCCATTCACTCTCTCCGTCGATGCCGAGGCGGCGGAGGCAGGCAGAGGCAGCGGCGGGCGGCGTCGTGCAGACAAAAAGTTGCGCTCGTTGGGGGGAAGTTTAATTGTCTCGCTCGCTCGGTTCCAAACCCCTGGCGCGGCTGCCAATCACTGCGGCGTCCGAAGCGGATGTCGATAAGAGGGTTTGATCGGCGAGCCTTCTCGATTCAAATCGCACCGGGGGGGTGGGGGGGGTGGGGGGGGGAGGGGGAATACCAAGCTTTTCGGCGTCGCTCGTCAACACAAACAAGGGTTTGAGCCACGAGGCGAGGCCTCGTCAGGGAGCCCGCCACGGCAGCTCCCGCCGTTTGGGTTGTCAAGTTTAGAGCAGGAGTCGCAGAGACGAAGTCCCAGAGTTGAGTTGAGTTTGAGTTAAGGTGCGGATGAGAAAGGTGAGGCTGGTGACAGCAGTAAATGAGGGTGTTATGTAAGGCAACGTATGGTGCAGTGTAAGGTAAGCGTTAGATATGGGGTAAGGGGAAAAGGGTTAAGGTGTGGAGGGGGGGTCAGGGTCATGGTCAGGGTGCGGATTAGCGTCAGAGAGACAGGACACAGGACATTAGCGTCAGAGTGACAGGACACTCCTGCCTCGGGGGGGGTTGGTGAGAATGAGGATTCAAGGTAAAGGTAAAGGTTGAGGTAAAGGTAAGGGTACGACGTGAGGCAAGGTACAGGGTAAGGTAAGAGTGGGGTAACGGTACAGATTAGCGTCAGAGTGACAGGACACTCCTGCCCCGGGGGGGGTTGGTTAGAATGAGGATTCGAGTAAGGTGAGGGTTAAAACGTGAACGGTCAAGGTAAAGGTAAGGCTACGACGACAAAGCGAGGCCAGGTACACAGGGTGAGGTAAGAGTCAGCCGCGGGGTGAGCGTACGGATTAGCGTCTAGAGTGACGGGACGGCTCCTACCTCTGGGGTTGCTGAGCGCCGCCTCGGTGGCCTTCCCTCCCTCCCCGCAGTGGTTCTGGTCAAAGGGCAGGCACTGCTCGCCCGTGCCGGCCACCACCTCCAGGTTGCGGGCGGGGGTCCTTGGGCTGGCCCAGGTTCCTGACCCGGTACACCCTGCGGCTGCTGGTGTCCGACACGTACAGGATGTCTCCCATGGGATCCATGGCCAGGTAGTACTTGTGAGCCGGGCTGGTGCTGCGGGAGAGAGAGAAGGGGGTGTGGGGGGGCGGAGGGGGGGGAGACAAGAGGTGAGATATGGGACATGTGGACCGATCGGGGCATACCTTGGGGGGGGGGGGGGGGGGGTATCTTTGACGTATATGGGGCACAGCAGTAGTTCAGTGGGTAGACCGGGTCGTCCACTAACCGGAGGGTCGACGGTTCGATCCCCACTGAGCCCCAGCTGTCCACATGTCGAACCCCACGAAAGCAGATTGTAAATCGCTTTGGACAAAAACGTCTGCTAAATGCCCTCAACGTAAATGTATTCTAGCAACGGTTAATCTAGGAAATTAAATGCTTGAAAGTTGTTCTGGTGACTTTCTTATTGTATTAGCAGCAATTAAATGTTTCACCTTCTTATGACAAATGTACTCTTTGTAAGTCACTTTGGATAAAAGCGTATGCTAAAAGCCCTCAACGTAAATGTATACAGTACTAGCAACAGTTAATCTAGCAATTGAAATGCTTGAACCGTGTTCTGGTGACTTTCTTACTGTATTAGCAGCCATGAAATGTTTCACCTTCTTATGACAAATGTACTCTTTGTAAGTCGCTTTGGATAAAAGCGTCTGCTCAATGCCCCTAAATGTAAATGTAAATGTACACGTCAATGACAAACACAACGTGTCGTGCATCGGAAGGCCAACATATCCATCTGTTTCAGCATACGCGGTGTGCAGCGATACAGCAGTGTATCTGGTTGGTTCTTTTGTCGCCAATTGTTATATGCAATTAAAATGAACACAAATAATAGCATTTCTAAATACACCTGTAGAGTTGTCATGGCGGTATCTAAATACACAGCGCCTTTTGCGCGATAATGATTGTGGAAATGTGGTCGATAGCACTGCAGTTTTAAGACAATTTGCCTCAGCCCGTCTTTGTTGGCCGAGCTCGCTAAAGTCATCAATTTGTTGATTTTGGAAAGTGTGTGGAAGGCATTATTAAGGCTACAATTTACAACAAGTTAATGTGTGGGAGTCAATAGAGTAAAAAGTGACATTTAAAATTTCTTCTTAACAAAGCCGTCCGCAAGTCGCCATGGAAATGGCTGTCGGACCGAACGTGTACATAGTGCTGCGCGTTCAGCTCCAAGTTGGCCCAATCTAATTGGTTTTCACTCTGCTTCCGATGATCTAAAGGAAAACATTTTCCAACAGAAATTCATGCAAAAATAATTTGCTTACATAATATTCATTAAACGTGTTCAATAGACTCTCGGCCGCACACATCATAAAATGGGCTCCGTTAATTTCCGTCGGGCCTTTATTTATTTATTTATTTTAATTTAAGCGGACACACGTAAACAACCGCAAC
>JAXIVH010000085.1:156761-161761 GCA_036785325.1 Urophycis tenuis | reverse complement strand
TTGTTAGGCGGGAGAGAAAGAAGTCAGACAGCCAGCTCTAATTTCGGTTGCCTGACCTTTTTGCGGGGTTAATTATTTATTTCACCGCTCAGCAGTGGAATAAACTTTTAGCAATTTATTGCAAGTCAATTAAGATGCAGGATGGACGAAATAGCTATCCTGGGGGAAATTATCAAGCATTTTATTTTTAGAGTGGGTTCTTCAGTGTGGTTCAGCTGTACTTGATCCAACAATAGTTGTTAAACGTTTTCTCTCTCTCTCTCTCTCTCTCTCTCTCTCTCTCTCTCTCTCTCTCTCTCTCTTTCTCCCCTCCCTCTCTCTCTCTCTCTCTCTCTCTCTCTCTCTCTCTCTCTCTCTCTCTCTCTCTCTCTTTCTTTCTCTCTCTCTCTCTCTTTAAGAATGATCATCTTTCTTCTGGTACACAGGCTGGGTTTGATATAGTTGAGGTCGGAGGTTTTATCGATTTTTTATGGCATCCGTGTAATAAGTTAAATTACCCCTCCACTAGACAGACAGCCACACTAATGAAGAGCAGGGGGGGAGAGACAGACTGAGAGAGTGAGAGAGAGAATGAGAGTGATAATAGAGAGAGATGATTAGAGAAAGAGAGAGAGAGAAAGGGGGAGAGATGGAGAGAGAGAGAGAGCAAGAGAGACGATATAGAGAGAGACTGAGCGATGCTGCGTACAGAGAGAAAGAGCGAGAGAGAGCGGGAGAGAGGGAGACGGTGAGCAGAGCCAAGGAACATAATACAGGGCCCAAAAACAACGATACGGGGAGACACAAAGTTAAATATTGGACTTTAATAATGTTGTAAGGTATTGTTTCTTCGGGGTGTACTCCGAGCTGAAAATAGCCTCCTCGTCTCATTACAGAAGACACCACACACACACACACACACCACACACACACACACAGACACACACACACACACACACACACACGCACACACGCACACACACAGACACACACACACACACACGCCAGTTCTTTGCTTTCTTGTCCGAAGCCGACCAACATTTCCTAACTTTCTTGCGTTGTTTTTCCTTTGTCTGCTTGTCCTCCCTGCTAGCCCACTGCATTCCTCTCTCCCCAATTATAAATACAAATGTAAAGGTAGGAGCGAACATATGGCTCGCAGAAGGAGAACATTTTAATGAGTGGGATGAGTGCAGCCGTGCGTGGACTAGCGTTGCGTGCGCGCGCACACTTACGGTGTCTACCAGCGGGAGAAAAAAAAAAACCAAAAACGAAGAGGAATTGTCCACACACACACACACACACACACACACACACAGGATGTATTATGCATCGGGAACAATTTTGGACTCGCTTGTTAATATCTAACCGTAGAACAGGGCATGGTGGCACATCACTGGTGAAATACGCAAGCGAAAAAGTGACGTGCACCCCCCCCCCCCAGCCCCCAGCCTTCCACCGGCCGCTCGACAAATGCTGTCTTTGGTCTCGTGTCGCAGAGTGGTTTTCTGTTTTTTTCTGCCCGCGCTGTTTGTTGTGTGTCTTTTTTTTGGGGGGGAATCAGGAGGGCGGAGCCAGCCATGGTATCCCTGAATATGATTGGCCATTATGTCCCTGAACGTGTCTGCTCTGATTCTCAAGGAAAAGCTTTTGAATCTCCTTATGTGGGGAGCTATTGCATATATACATATATTACATATATACATATTATATGTATGTATTATATATATATATATATATATATATATATATATATATATATATATATATATATACATATAGCCTATAAGAGGCACCTGTAGTAGCAACATGCAACTCAGATATCGTTCCTGATCAGCATCGTTTACGTTTACATATATGCTCTATATATATATATATATGACCTTCAAAGCTTAGGCTATGGTTCCCCGTTCCCGATGAGCCTGGCTCTCTTCAAGACACATTGGTGTTACCGTACAGTCTCACTCCAACACCCTGCCTTGTTGCTGTTCTCCCAGTGACGAGCGGAGACGTCCGCTGGTCAGCAGGCTGTGGGGCCGGGCGTGCCGGGGCGTACCCCACAAGTCTCATGGTCTCATCCCTTCAAGAGGCTTTGTCCTGCCACGTCACGTGACCAATCACATGCAGGGACACAATGGCCATGGCGCTGACTCCGCCCACTTGCAGTGCCCAACAGAAAACCAGATCCGATGGAGCGGGGAGGGGGGGAGGGGCAGTCACGTACAAGAGCAAAAAAACAGCATTTGTGCGCCCGGGTGTGTGTTTGTCATGTGCTGCTTTACTGTGTGTGCGTGCTCATTGAATGATAATCTCTTCCCATATATTGTTGGTGTTGTGAGCAGAGAAACACAGTGTGCCAGGGCAGTAAAAGGGCTGGCGGTCATAATTTGTCATCAAAGTCGTTATTGCCCGCGACTTTTGTCAGTGATATGGCGCCATAACTGTGTCAGTGTAGAAGGCATTAGTCAAATGGTGATTACCACGTTCTTGGTGTGTGCTCGAGTGTGTGTGTGTGTGTGTGTGTGTGTTTGTGTGTGTGTGTGTGTGTGTGTGTGTGTGTGTGTGTGTGTGTGTGTGTGTGTGTGTGTGTGTTTGAGTGTGTATGTGTTTGCTTGTAGATATCCCGGTGTAGCTGTGCATATAGCTATGTATGTGTGTAGGTGTAACCCTGCATGACTTTTGTGTGTTTGTGTATCTGTGTGTATATGTGTGTATGTGTGTAGGTGTCTCTAGCCCCCTTAATACCCCCGCTAATACCCCCTGACTCTTCTTTGCGTTATTATACCCTACGCTTTAAATGACAAAATTGTCAGTGCGGCACTTCATACTTTCTGCCTCTCCTGCTATTTTAGCTCCATCTCACCTCCAGCAATGCATTTTTAATTTCTAGCCTCAATACCCGTCACCTGTTACACCCCCCCGAGTAATCCCTCCTGATCTTCTCTCCACGTTCTGCAGAAATTCTTCCCTCATGTCTTGCTTGCGTAAGACCAAAAGCTGTCGATGCCTCTGCTAAATCTCACGGGCCACTCAACCCCCACCCCCAAACCCCCCCCCCCCCAAAAAATAAAAATAAATAAATAATAGAATACATAACCATTTAGTTCCTGGCTGTTTATTTTCTTTCCCAAGGTCTTCGTCCCCAGAGGAAAGCTCATGGCGTGGATCTTCCACGCCGCTATAACTGTCACCCGCAGGTGTAATGACACGCTTGCCTTTGCCCTGGCCTCTCTCTCCCTGTCAGCTCCCCATGGAGTTGATCTGATGTTTGAGGACTCCCTGCTAGCCAGCACCAACATGGCAGGGCCTGGCGCCCTACTTCACCAGGCCTATTTAGGTTACATTCACTGTTTAACACTTAACACTTCCACACTCTGTTCAGCCGCCCGAGTCGAGTTGGGCGTGCGACTGTGTGTGATGCGTGTGTAGTGGTGTGTGTGTGTGTGTGTGTATGTGTGTGTGTAGGTGTGTGTGTGTTTGTGTGTGTATGTGTGTGTGTAGGTGTGTGTGTCTGTGTGTGTGTGTGTGTGTGTGTGTGTGTAGCGGCGTGTGTGTGTGTGTGTGTGTGTGTGTGTAGTGGTGTTTCAAGATTAAGGCAGCAAAACACAGGAAATATACAATTGTTAATTGCATTGAGATTATTTCTTATCAAAGTATGTCAAGAGTTGTGGGCATGTCAATCTTTAATGTGTGTGTGTGTGTGTGCGTCTGTGTGTGTGTGTCATATCGGTGTTCTGCATCTGCCTGTGTTTGTGCCAGTGCGTAAAGTATGTGTGTGTGTGTGTGTGTGTGTGTGTAAGCGTGCGCCAATGTGTACGTCCGTCTGTGTGGATGCCTGCTCTAATGCATGCATATTTTGTGGAACTTTTATCAGTCAGGACTCCTGCCCAGCCTCTTCAGCCCTGATACCACAGCACCATCTGTCAGCTGAGTTTCTCTCTTAACTAAGAGGACACAACCTCCCACTGGGCCTCCATTACTGTCCTGTCTGCTCCTTTCCACTGGCTTCACATCGCCTCTTCGTCGTACCATTAAACACATTTATTACCATATCGGGTCAGGTTAAGACCAGCCGAGTTGCTGTTGTCCAATTTAAATGGTTAGTTATGGGACATTTTATTATTTTTCGCTTTTTTTTTTTTTTTGCTGTTCTCTCTATCCACATTAACTCCCCAGCTATGATCCCGTCGATTGTCTGTAATTATCTGCGGTGTCTATAAAAAAAATTAAAAAAAATAAAAAAATCCACGGGCGAGACACTAAACTGCGCTCCCTAACACCCGGCCTCCCATATCGCGCAGATGTCAAACAAAAAAAAAAAAACCCTCCATCGAGCGGCGACACCAGAGCGCCGCTGGATTGGCTCAGAGCAACGTGACCCGGTAACCAACGGGATGAGTGGAAATGGCCGCCCACTCTTTCGCCGCTCCTGACTCAATAGCCTCACGGCGCTCGGTGAGGCGCCCCGCCCCGCAAAAAAAAAAAAAAAAAAAGCGTGCTAGTCAGCGCGAGGGCCGATAGGCAGTTTTCCTGCGGTTTTTTTCCCAAGTCACACAGACAAACATACATTTGACGTTCGCCGCTTATTGTTTTGTTTCCGACACGGCGAAGGTTCCTCTGAGCCCTGGCGTCTCGATCTCCCGGCGGTCGTTTGTTATTGTGATATCCAGCAGGTTGTGTTTTGACACGTTAGAATACAATACCATATGCCGTCCCCGGGGAAATCCTGTTTGAGCGGAAACCATGCGCGGCACACATCCCTCCCCCCCCCCCCCCGCCACCGCCCTGCCGCCCTGCCGTATACAAATCAATGGGTAACAAGTCTGTGGACAAGTCACTCACTAGTCACTTAATCCATGTAACATTTAGCATCTTCGCTAGCAGCGCCGTGCCTGGGTTAAGCTGTGTCATAGGGGGGCGTGCCACCGATACCCACACTACAGTGTGACCCAAATGTTTTATGCTTTTCTTTTTTTTTTTCACTTTTTAAAAAAATGTAAAACATGCCTTCCTGTTTTTTG
>JAXIVH010000085.1:149261-154261 GCA_036785325.1 Urophycis tenuis | reverse complement strand
TTATGATGTGTTCACTGCTGGTTCCCAGAGATCTGGGCAAGCCTCTCGGAACCGTCTCCCAACCCGCTCCTCCTTAACAGGGGGGGGGGGGGGGGTGAAGGGTAGGGGGTCATGGACCCTCCCATCCTTCAGCCCAGTGACTCCCAAACGGGGGGGGGAGTACTTTGGACCCCCACGTGGGAGAGAGCCACGGAAGGGGTGCTTCTAAATCTTACATATCGATTTTTATATATAGCTTTGATTCATCCCTCCTCACATAACAAAATTATGACATAAAATATAATAATAATATCTATAAAATGTTTTATATATGATATATATCGTATGTTCAGGGTTTCCCACTGCTGTCTATAGGCAAGGCGCAGAGCCTCAGCTAAATGCCCTGCCACCTCTATAAACAAATTAATTTGTTCACGATATGATGTGTTGAGTGATGCATTTAATTTGACATAACATATAGGCTTGTATATTATAATATAGGCAAATAAAATATACCGTAGGCTATTTGTAGGCTATTGCAATGACCATCTCCATTGTGGAAGTTTAGCAGCATAGGAATGTTATTTGCACTAATCGTGATTTGGCCATTGTTTAGTAATTAATCTGGAAATGATTTGTCATTAAGGGGAGACTTTGTTGTGTTTAACCCTGCCACATCGTTTCTCATGTGAGACATGGCAAAACAAAGTTTTAATTAGCCTAGGTTACGAAACATATTCACGTTGATGTAGGAGTTTACAAGACTACACCTCTCTCAAGGCAACCCAAAATCCCATGATGCATTCTGATGCACAAGCGTCTACGAAATACGAATCAGTTGCGGGTCTCCTCGGACACGGACAGCTCCGTTCTGTCTGATTACAGGCGGTATTCGCATCCTAACGTGACAACACCCTGAGACTGCAGAGGCGCTTGACTGATTGCACATTTTGAATGTGAACGATGCGTTCCAGCGTGTGGCTCAAACGCGCCACCGTTCACTACAGCAGAACAGCGACTGTGCGCTAGCGCAACGTATTAAGCTCCCGACGGAGAGAATCCTTTTCAGCAGCGCGTAATCCCCGACTGTTGTGATCCGTATTGTTTTGTGTTTACGCCTCTTGTCCTCTAAAGCACACAAAGTCCGCAGTAAGGGCTCCAATAATAAGGCGATCTAAAGCCGCCATGTATCCAGCGCTCGCCACTGCTTGAACCCGACCGTGGTGGAACGCCTCCACTCGTTGCGCCGCATCAAAGCCGTCGTTTCGGCGTATTGCTCCTTGGAGTTGTTCCCCGCTTTAGATGACCGCCTTACTGAGCGTAGGGTAAATGTTTTCTTTTTACTTTTCCAGAGCGTTCGCCCGCCCGTCAGTAAAGCTTTTTTTTTTTGTTGTAGATCCAACACAGAATATCAGAATATTTGTTATTTTCTCTTGCCCATGGCTCATTTTCCGACGTAAGCCCAATGCAATTAATGTATGCCTAATAGAATGTGATGTCAGCTAGATCTATGGCTTGTGCTGTAAGCTATCATTTGAGTGTAATTTGTTAAAAATGTCTTCCCCCGTCAGGGGAAATGTAAGAAGATCTGTTTCTACTTGACTGTGCTGTATGAGACAATTTAGCTTTCAGACCGCCACTCCCGCCTAAATCCTGACCAATCAGGGCATCTCTTCTCTGAATGGTTCGGGGGGGGGGGGGGGGGGGGACTCCATCTTTCAATCACATACAGCTAAACTCCACCACAGATGCTTGAACGCATCACTTCCTACGGCAGAGAGCCTTAGCCACGGACGGCTTTGTGTGTGTTTGATGGCTGGTTTGGGACGCCTCACCTGGCCCGAGTCAGGCTGATTGGACTCTGGGGCTGGGCTGAGGCTGCACACCTGCTCCTGCATTGAGCCACCAATGTTGAAGCTAAAGCAGACATCACCACGCACATTCAGGGAGATCATGAGATCTCCCTGAATGAGATCAGGGAGATCAGGGAGATCATCAGATGTTTCCAACATCACCACACCAGTTAGAGTCACCACACAAGTGAAAGTCACCACAGCTGCTCCCCTTCCAGCTGTCAAGTCTTTCCTACAGCAGCCTATATAATAGTGTTTGATTTGCATGTTATACCTCACATGATTATAATGCTTTTAAACCCACAATTGTTTGACTGTGAGAAGGGATGAGCCCCGCACTACTGCTTGCTCGCTCTTTTCCGGAAGCCTTTCCCCCCACCGCTAAACTTTGTGTGAAAAACCCTGAACGTTAAATAAAAAAAACATTATATAATGAAATGAAAACTACACCTCGGCTTCCTCAACCCCTTGGCCACTACAATATTCATAATATTAGCTCAAAGGAAAACATTTCTGGCATGGTGTCTGTGACCGGGTGCAAGAGATGTACTGAAGGGACAGTGTGGAGGTACATAATATATATTACAAAAAAAAAAGCTTGTGAACACTGCTCTTGACCACCGCTAGCACACACAGAGCAGAACAAGAGATGGACACAAGCAGCAGAAGCCTCTACTGTAGCCTCTCTTCACACTCTTGTCCGCCCCTGCGGCTTAGACACAGCCCAGGCCCGGCAGCCAGCAGTTCAAATCGTGTGAGCCCACAGCTCCGAGACTAGAAAGTGAAGGA
Organism: Urophycis tenuis; assembly: GCA_036785325.1. Classification (NCBI taxonomy): domain Eukaryota; kingdom Metazoa; phylum Chordata; class Actinopteri; order Gadiformes; family Phycidae; genus Urophycis; species Urophycis tenuis. Next base: position 151,640 of record JAXIVH010000085.1, on the reverse strand, counting down.
CGGGGGAGAGAGTGAGTTCATGAAGCCTGGTCCCCAGCAGTGTGTGTGTGCGTGGGGAGGGGGGCACTATTCCCCGAGCAGCTAAGTAATGTCATATGGTGGTAGGGGATGAAAACCCCCAGGAGGTAGGGCAGTTAGTGGTCAGATGAGAGAGACTACCCAGGGACAGAGTTGGGAGCCTCCGTTAGAGACAGAGGTAACATTAGCCATGCCGCGTTTCATCCAGCCCTCTTTCCGCCGCATAACCCACATTGGGTACAGTGCACACTTTCTGTACTTTCTGTTCCTCCTTGGAACCACATCCTGTTCCTCCTCTTCCTCAACGCACCTCATCCTCCTCCTCCTCCTCTTAGTCATCCTTTCTCCTGATCCTCCTCCTCCTCCATCGCCTCCTCCTTATCCTTATCCTCTTCTTCTTCCTCCCCCCCGTGCAGAGTTACCCAGCAGCCCCGGCGGTCAGTTCACCTTCCGCCCGTTGCCGCCGCCGCCGCCGCCCGCCGCACGCCTGCACCTGCGCGCGGCCGGCGCCCTACGCCCAGGTGAGCCTGCAGAGGAAGACCATGCCCACGCGCTGCCCCAGCAGCCACCAGGGCGGTCAGCCGGGGGCGGAGAGCGGCACCAACGCGGACCCCGCCCAGCTCCACAACAGCTGGGTGCTCAACAGCAACATCCCCCTGGAGACCAGGTGAGGCGGGCGCGCCGGCGGGTGGGGGGGGGGAAACACCATCATCCCTCAAAAAAAAGCTAAATCCGGACGCCGGCGCAACACAGGGGAGGCGTAGGTTGTGGCTGCGGAGATGTTCCTGGGTTTTCGTTTTTCGAAATGTATCCTCGAATTTATCAAGACCAAGGGGGGGGGGGTGGGGGGGGGGGTTTGGGGACGTTTCCCAGACTAGAACAGAGATCTTAATGTGGGGATGTGTCTTGGAAATCAGGCTGTCTCTCGGCATGTGGGGTTTTGTTGTACGTAACAGGGGAGTTATTTTAAAAAGAGGCCGTCAAAGGGGCGAGATGAAGGCATTGTGATGTTAGCAGTAAATGTTTGATTAGAGGACTTGTTAGCATGAAAATGTGTTGCTGGATGAAAGAAGCAGGAAAAAACTGAAGGCTATCTTTAGAGGAATTTTATACCATGCAAATGCGAGGCTTAATGACTCCACTGGTTGAAGTGTTCTTTTTTATCTGTTCTTTAAAGGCATTTTCATCCACACTTTTGCCCTTTAAATAAAAGGCTGAAGAGAAAAATAGTCTAAAGACTTATATTAACCAAATCTGGGTCCTTAATCATAGCTTGATGAAAAAGATGGGGGGCTACATTTCAGGACCCCGGGAGTTCAGGGTCCCTCGCTCAGGGGCCGTGCTTTGAGATCCCTGTGATAAAAAAAAAATAAAAAAAACAATGTTTGCAGGGAAAGAAAGTTGATGGCACAGATGTTTGGTGCCACCAGGATATAGTTGCCACCTTCGAGCAATAACATTTGATTGGAGGAATCATTTGATAGCGGCTTTTTTTTTTTCTTTTTTTTTCTTTTCGGTTTCCCTTTTCTTCTCCTCCGAGGCCAAGTAGACTGTCCTCACCAGAACTTGCCTGCTGCCTTTAATGAGAATTTGTTAGGGTCGTAAGAGCCACGTTTGAAATGAGCAAGGGGTGAGATTGGCGGCCTGCCAACCTAGTAGAAAAGGTTTTTAATAAGATATGAATCAGGCCATAATTAGATCTTCACTCATTTAAGGGAAAGGAAGAATAGAATTACACTCAATGACAGTTTAAATTAATCATCCACGCGGGGCAAAAATCAACGCAAAAGGCTTGTCAGGAGTCCATTGTATGACTTCGTTGTGAGAGTACTTTTTTTGGGGAGTGGGGGGGGCGGACGTAAATATAATTTGCTAGTTTTTTTCTTGTCTTGGGGGGGGGGGGGTGATTAAACATGCTGTTACTTCCACTTAAAGCAGGAACTCTAGAAATGGCCGCCGTTGACGTTATCTCCGGACGTGATGGAAGCAGAATGGTTTATGGTTCAAATTACCCCTGGCTTGGAACCCATTACAATTCAGATTTTGGGGATCACACGTCTTTACATTTGTTTGACTGTATCAGTCTAGCCTTCTATCCATCTTTCTATCTTATCTATTTATCACTTTATCTTTCAGTCTCTCTCTCTCTCTCTCACTCGTTATCTCGCCCCATCAATGGTGCTCGGCGCGACAGATCGTAAATACGGCGCACGCATTTGAATACATAATGTATGCACGAAGGCGCATGTACACTTGACTTTGTCTCTCCCTCTCACCCTCTCTCCCTCTCCCTCTCTCTCTCTTTCTCTCTCTGTTGCGGCGCGTCAAGTCCGCATCATGTTTCATTGTCGCTCATTTGAT
>JAXIVH010000085.1:141761-144261 GCA_036785325.1 Urophycis tenuis | reverse complement strand
GGGGGGTGAGAGAGGGGAAGGAGAAGGTGGAGGGGGGAGTATATGCGGTAGCAGGGCTGATTGTCAACACAGGTGCACCGTAGCGGCCAGCCGGCTTAATAACCTGCAGACCGGATGGAGAGATAGATGGCTAGATAAATAAGACAGACGGAGAGAGATGCATGGATGGGGGGATGGATGGATGCATAGATGGGTGGATAGATGGATGGATAGAAAAAATAGACAGCCAGACACACACCTAACGTCACCTTCAAACTCACGCACTCACTGCTTCTTTAATTGGTACTCTCTCCTCCCCCCCCCTTCCGACAGGCACTTCCTGTTCAAGCAGGGCTCCGGCTCGTCGGCGCTGCTCTCGGGGGCGGGGCAGGGCTACCCGCTGACGTCGGGCACGGTGTACTCGCCGCCGCCGCGGCCCCTGCCCCGCGGCAGCGTCACGCGGCCGCTGTTCACCTTCAACAAGCCCCACCGCTGCTGCAACTGGAAGTGCACCGCCCTGTCCGCCTCCCTGCTCACCCTCACCCTGGCGCTGCTGCTCACCTACGTCATCGGTGAGTACCCCTCCCTCCCGCCACACCCGCCACACCCACCACCACCCCCCCCCCACCTCCCCTCCCCTCCCTGCCGTCCCCCAATCCCTCCCCCCCCATCCCTCCCCAGAAAAACACAGTCTCCCCCCCCATAGTATGGATCAATGTTGTTGTGGTTGTGTTGGTGCCCGCCATCCCCCCACCCGCCACCCCCCGTCAAAAACACACACGTGGAAAACCATATTAGTTTGTCCATATGGATGTATTATTTATCAGGGTGTGTTATTTGTTCCGTGGATAGCCAGAGGGCGACTGGAGGGCTCTCTAATGGCTCGTGAACAGAAAGCTTGGGAGTGTCAATAATTGAATGTGTGCATGGTATAAATGGGATGAATAAAGGTAGATGTGAGGGAGAAAATTGTGCGAATTAAGAGAGGATTGATCAAGAGTCTCCGAGGAGATGGGAGATGGGCGCGCGCGCGCGTTGTCTATACGTGGCTGAGAATCAGCTGATTCATTATCTTATAATGCACTCCCGTTCCCATCTTCGGTGGCATAATCTCGACGTGGAATGACTTTGGTTGAATTGCTTGTTCTGGGGCGAGATATGAAAATGATCTTTGTATTATTGTTTATCACCCGGACGTGAATGTGCGCAGACACACACACACACGCGCACACACACACACACACACACACACACACACACACACACACACACACACACACACACACACACACACACGCACACACATAGGGATGATTCATTATCACACTGAACTGTTATTTCCTGCCTTTCTCCGACCATTTCCCCTGTCATGTTCTGGAGCTTACTCTTACATTTTGTGTCTGCTATTGTGCGGCTCCTGTTGTCATGTAAATTCTGCTTTTTTCCATCACATTCTTTCACACTGTTCCTTCTCTGGGTTCTTTTGTTATTTGGCTTCCTTTTTTTCAACGTGGCTTTTTTTTTTCTCTGTTCCTGTCATCTGCTATGTATGTCTTTTGTCATTTAAAACATATGGCTGTATTGTTATGCATGTTAACTTAACGAAGGTACTTGCTAATCTGCTTTTCGGACAAAATACTTATTCGCGCGAAAGTCTGTGAGAAACTATTTCTCGTGTAAGTGCTTATGTTACAGTACCATTTATGTATTCTATTCAGCGGTTCGGGTTGTATATTGAATATCTTTTTGGAAATGGGCCTCTTGTAACCTTATAAAATCTTGACTTTATATTACCCACACACCATTCTGAGCTCTCCAATTTCACAGGAAATTGTGTTATATTTTCACCCTTCCTCTTATGGAATTACCGCAGATCTTTGCAGAAAGTGGTTTCTGGGGGTAATTCAGCTGTATTTGGCGTTGTTGGAGGAGTTTGCGCAGCAGCAGGGTCAAAAAGAAAAAAAGGCATGTATTCATCGATTCCCCCTGATTACATAAACTTCCCCGCTTCCTTCTCGACCTTCGTCTGCGTCTTCACACCTGGCTACCTCCCCCCCCCCCCCCCCCCCGTGCCACACCCCAGCCTTCCCCTCTGCCAAGCTGGTACACCCCCGCCCTCCCCCACTCCCGCTGCCCACCCACACACACACAGGCGCCCCCCAACCCTTCACCGCAACCCCCCTGTGGTGGTGTTCAAGGTCACACAGGAGCACTCAGGGGTTCACATTAATCACGAATACACACAACAAACACACACACACACACACACACCACATGCACACCCACATCAACGACACGCACTCACACAAACATGGGCTCAGCTCACACACAAACACACACACACACACATACACACACACACACACACACACACACACACACACACACACACACACACACACACACACACACACACATACACACAAACACACACACACACACACACACACACAGACACACACACACCACATGCACACTCACATCACGACACACACTCACACACACACACACACATGCACAT
>JAXIVH010000085.1:112323-127323 GCA_036785325.1 Urophycis tenuis | reverse complement strand
CACACAGACACACACACACACACACACACACACACACACACACAGTATGGCTTGGCATAAAGATAAGATACAGTTAAGATGTACTTTATTAATTCTGAGACAAGAAAATTGGATGTCACAGCAATTATCATTATTAGTTACTTTATTTAAAGCCCATGCTTGCATACCAGATGTATATATATATATACGGTATACAGTATATGGCATTTTGAGATGACTATGACTCATGCACACGCACACACACCCACACACACTCACACATGCACACGCACGTGCACACACACACACACACACACACACACACACACACCCTCACACACACACACACACGCACACACTCACAAGCACACACACAAGCACAAACACACACACGCACACACACACGCACGCACACACGCACACACACGCACACACTCACACACTCACACACATGCACACACACACACACACGCACTTACACACACACACACTCCGCTGAAGGCTACCGTTTTCCGAAGGTACCGCCGGCGCTCAAACATGTCCGCCTGTCCGTCTGTGCGTGCGTCCGTCCACCGCAGGACCTGATCCGCCGGGACATCCTGTACTACAAGGGCCGCATCGACATGGACCGCTACGAGGCGCGGGACGCCATGGACGGCCGCGACGACGACTTCAACGTCAGCGTGAAGAACGCCTTCAAACTGTGCAACAAGGACAGCGAGGAGATCCACATCTTCCTGGCCAAGAAGCTGGAGGAGAAGATCCGCTGGCTCAGGGCCTTCCACGAGGAGAGGAAAATGGTGCAGGAGGACGAGAAAATTGGTTAGTCCGCCGGCCCCCCTATCCCCCTCCACCACCAGCCATCGCCCGCCCACACACACACAGACACATAGACACACACACACCCCCCGCCCCAAAGCCGCGTTCTCAGCCGCCTCGCCGTTTTGGAAGGCATTACTCTCATTCACAAGGGGCTGAGACTCTGTGATTTATATTCTACTACTCCAGCCATGCTGCATCACACCGCCGAGGGAGGGGAAAAAAAAAGGAAAGGAAATGGGCGACCGTTCTACAGAGCTCTAAATATAGTACCAAAAGTTTTTGCTGGAAGACAAAAAAAAATTGAGAGCATCTCTTATGTGTGTGTGTGTGTGTATGTGTGTAGAGTTTAGCTTTGTGTGTTTGCCGTTGGCGCGTGTGTGAGCGCGAGTGTTGTGTTGTTTTTAAATTGTACAGAACCTCGATTGTGACGTCTCGCACACTCGCGCTGTCGTGCCGTCTCGCGTGTCTCTACGTGTTTGATACACACGCTGAAAAACACAGGTGTTTGATTTTTGAACCGTGGAATTCTGTTTCGACAAAAAAGAAAATCTGTCGGAAAAAAACAACAACATTTGAAATGTATCCCTTTTGTTCTGTTTGGTTTCATCTTGGTATTGGGTAAATATTGTTTTGTACACGGAACGTTTTTTTTTTATCGCTCAGTACGTAACCCTTTTATACACGCACACGCACAATTCAAACAAACATACATACATAAATACATACATACTGTTAGTGTCCATACTGTAGATACATATACACATACATGTGTGTGTATGAAAGTTTGTTTTAATTTATTATATGGCTTTGTTGATTCGGATTGGTCAATTGACTGATTGACTCGATTCTGATTGGTCAATTGACTGATTGACTTGATTCTGATTGGTCAATTAGGGCATTCTATGGTTTATTATTTCTGAAGAGCAGAATGCTACAACCATTGCTATGGACGCGGTCCCATAGACAACATCAGATTTTTCAGCGGGAGCAATAAAATCTTTTTGCAATTACTTTTTAAATGTTGAATATGCTGTCAAATATTCTGTCAAATTAAATTGATTGCTGCAAGCCGGCCGTCAACTGCCAATTAACGACCGGCCGGCTGTCCGTTGTCCCTGACTCAGTATGTGTTTCTGCGGTCAAGGTTTCGAGATCTCCGAGTACCAGAAGCGACAGGCGGCCATGACGGTGAGAAAGGTGACCAAACAGAAAGGTGAGGCAACAAGAAGATATCAGGTGATTTTCCTTTTCTTCTCCTCGCTGGTCTGCTCTGTCTTCTCATTGCTGTTTACTGTGTCTTGCTTCCTTGCTAACTTACTTCTCTGCCTCTTTCGAACCTGAATGTTAATGTGAATTTATAAATGTAAATGCTGTGTTTATGACTGTACCACGACAACCTTATTATTATTATTATTATTATTATTATTATTATTATTATTATTATTATTATTATTATTATTATGCATTATATATATTCTGTCATGTTGCCTATAAGTCAAAAATCCCTTGGCTCATGCACTATATGTTATGAAGGCTTTTCGTTCTATTTTGTGAAATAGCTGTTAAGCATCAATGAAAAGACAGAGGACTGTTGCATGATGTATTAGTTCAGAGAGCCATACCACTGTTTCTGCCATGTGTGGCCCGTGACTGTCCTGTCCTGATGATGTGTTCTTATACATTCAAAACAGAACTATTTCTACTGGGAAACCCCTCAAGGCAACCACCTATTATCCTGATTTACTATTTTTACATTGTATTGCCCCCACAGCAACTTGCTGATAGAAATTGTCCCATTGTTTATAATAAGGAGCAAACATGATGAATAAGCATAAGCATTCTCTGCCATTTTACTGTGGGGGGGGGGGGGAAAACACACATTTTCAAAGCAAGCAAATGCTTTCCATCAGGGCATGAGAGACAGAAGACCCCCATGTCAAAAACCTCTGGTATCATCCTCTACTAGTTAACGATAAGTTAAGCTAGTTCAGTGCCAGGTTAGATGTACATACTATGTACATAACACATGAATCATTTTACATTGACCGATGATGATGATGATGATGATGAGTTGTTATTGTGAGTTTCCATAACAAGCATGACCATCCATTGAGATCTGAATTAACTAACGACATGCTGGAATGTTCTCTCTAACATTAGGCTTCCGGCGGTATATACATGTTGTCAGACTATGTGTGTTGTGTGTGTATAACTCAGTGCTGTATGTGTACACATGGCTCTGGCACAAGGTGAAGTACTCTCTTGAATTTCAGATTCATTTATAGATTTCATCTTGAGAAAGAGGGCCATGTTATATGGACATGGTTTGAGAATGATAAAGGTATATGCACTAGAGCTACTACCCTAGAGCTAGCGCAACAAGATGCCATGGCAACTGCTCGTGCAGTATTGGAAGCTGTTGTTATTAGCATCGGCGGTAGCGCATGCGATGCCGCCGACCAATCTGTTGTCAGGCCTCGTCTCTCGACCCTGTGAGATAAGACGGGTCTCGTTGACGAGGCTATCAAACTGCTAAACAGTGTTTGGGATGAAAACCAAAATCCATTACTTTTAGTTCACCTCCAAGATGCCATGGCAGCTTCTGAAATATTTCATCTCCAAATATTGATTGTACTCGTAGTTTTTGACAACACCGGCATACAGTAGTTGTGATGCTTGTAGGCTGTAGCAATATGACTTCTTCGTAGACCGTAGCCCGGCTCGTATGAAACAGCTTTTTTGTTCAATCTATTTTTGGCACTTTCGTGTTTTGAAGTCTCGAGAGTACTATTCAAACAAACGAAGCGGTCGGCTAAACAGAGAGGAACCGTGTGCCCACCCCACCCACCAACCCCCCCCCCCCCCCCCCCCCCCACCCCTGCAAACGCCACGTCTCTATCGGCGTGTTCGATCCCGTGATCAATGGGGTTCTCTCGTTTGCTGCTCGCTGTCAGGTTGGTTTGAATAGTGTCTTTGGTCTCCCTTGTGTCATTACATAGGCTGGTGTCCACGTAACTCCATCACGGCTGGCATTCTGGTGACCATAAGGCACCACATATACGTATATATATATATAGATATGTATCTGTGATTTGATGACACAGAACGTATATTCAACCTACGTAGCGCTCATGATAGCTCCTATTGATATGTGCCCGCTTGTGCTTCTAGTAGTTCAGTGTCGTGTGTGCGTGTGTGTGCGTGTGTGTGCGCGCGCGTCACGCGGTGACGTCATCGTTGTCTTTTTGAGGTGGTTGTTTTTTTCTTTAACGCTTTGTCGGTGAACGCATGAGTTCGGTGTCGTGTCCTTGTGTCCCTCGTGCGGACGCCACGCTGACGATGTTTCTCCTTCTCCTCCTTCTTCTGCTGTCTGCCTCCTGCCCTTCTTTCCTCTTTTTTTTTTTTTTCTTTTTTTACGCTTTGTTGCCCCTCCTCCTCCTCCTCCCCCCCCCCCCCCCACCCCCCACCAAACCCCTCCCCCACCCCTCCTGCTCTATTGCGTCCGGCCTCTCCTCCCAGGTGTGAACAGGTGCACGCCGCCCTCGTACCCGCCGCCGCAGGACCCCCTCTCGGCCGGGCACTACGAGGTCTCGGAGGACATGGCACAAGGGGAGGTTTTTGAATTGAGTCAATCCAAAAGAGGCCAGGCTCCCTTCTGGCAGAATTTTAGTAGATTAGCTCCATTTAAGAAATAAGACACTTGAGAGAGACTCTTCCGGAAGGACCAGCTATTTTTCTTAGAAGCACTAAAAAAAAAAAAAAACGTCGGGTGATTAACATCCGAAACTGATGAAGAATATATCATTAAAAAAAAACTTTTAAAAAGGACCAAAAAAAAACAACACACACACACACACACACACACGTTCGACGAGAGAGACTTTTGAAGAAGAAAAAAACAAGGACCAGTGTTAATATTTTCACGCCAGAGGGTTGGAAGCACCAAGAGGACTGAAGAACAGAAGAAAAATAGACTTTACATTTCACGTATGTTATCTTCTCTGCATTCTTTGTTTTCTGTTCGGTTTAGTTTTTTTTTGTCGCTTTTTTTTTTCAATTCGTCCAGCTTCTCTCCGCCATGACAAACTCTGCGCCCGTGGATCCCGTCACCACAGCCACGTCATCTGAGAGTCCACACGCTGTCCGTGAGATGTTTTCAGGGGTGTCAATCAAGTGTTTATTTCTGGTCCAAACCCATTGCTTTGGGGAGCAGATATCCTATCCCAAACCTGTGTTCAGCCCCTTAAAAGGTCAAAGTGGGGCGTGGCCACGCGGCCCCTTGCCGGCGTGACGACCGCGTTCGAAAAACAAAAAAGTGAGTTGTTGTCACTGTGCTGCTCCGTGAGTGTGTGTGTGTTTTGGTGAAAACCTTGTGTACGTGCACTGTGGTGGTGGAAGGTGGAATGACGATACGAGTCAGCTGCAGGCTGTAGCATCTGTAGCCCCCCCCCCCCCCCCCCCCCACCCCCCCTGCTGTCGACACTAACGTCGACTGGGATCCACTGATCACGGACTGATCACTGCTCCGCGGACGTCTGTCAGGCTGCTGCCCTCCTCCCTCCTGCCATTCTTCTCTTTCTCTCTCTCTCTCGCTCTCTCTCTCTCTCTCTTTGTTGGCACCTCTCTCTCCCTCTCTCTGTCTCACACTCTGGCTCTCTGGGTTCACGGCTCTCTCTCAGATGAAAGCCCCTACCTCGTGGCCCTTCCTGCGCCATTCCTCTCCGTCCGACGCCCTCCTGTCGTTCATTGTCTCCATCTTCCTCTGATCCCAACCGCGCTATCGGCACTGCCATCAACCTGCCCGCTCTCTCTCTCTCTCTCTCTCTCTCTCTCTCTCTTCTCTCTCTCTCTCTCTCTCTCTCTCTCTCTCTCTCTCTCTCTCTCTCTCTCTCTTGCCTGCCACCACTGGCTGTGCCGCGGGTCGTGACGCACAGGCGCCAGGGAAAACCAATCGATGGCCGTAACATCCATCTTCACTTGCTTTTCTCCAGCCAGTTTTTTTCGACAGGATACGAGCATCCTCGTGACGGGCCCGGGGGGGGGGGGGGGGGGGCTGGGCTGGGGGGGTAGGGTTCATGAGTTGGTTCATGAGGCCGGTGCGGTACGGCCCGGTGGAGTCTATCCGCCCGACGACGTCGGAAGCCACCGTCACCCTCCACAGCGCACCCCCCCCCCCCCGAACCTAGCACGGTCTCGGCGAGTGTGTGAGTGTGAACCCAGCACGGTCTCCCTCCTCTAAACGTGCTCAAGACCCCCCCCCCCCAAGAGTGTTGGCTTTCGCGAGACGTTAACGGCGTGAAGATCCGCCATGGGGTGTTGTTCGCGCCCCTGCGTGTGTGTTTCTGTGTGTGTGTGTGTGTGCACGTGTGTGTGTGTGTGTGTTTGTGCGTGTGTCGGCCGGTTGAAGAGTGAATTCCTCCCCGCGTCGAGTGGTGTGCCGGCGTGTGTGTTTGGTGTTCCCTGCCACGAAGAGCACAGCCCGGCATGCCTGCTGAGACCCACAGCCTCCTCGGTGGTAATGAGTGGCACCGCGGAGAGTCTGGCACAGACCGGCACGGCGCGCTGTAATGGCTGTTCCCGAATCTGGAATCCGGTGTGCTTTTTCGCGCAGCAACAAAAGAACATTACAGGGCCGGACAGACAAACGTTGAAAGAGCGACCGCCGCGTTATTGGGGAATTGAGATGAACTGGAAATCGGTCGAGTCAAAAGACGAAGCAAACTAATGCAACGAAATGAAAAGCAGGAGGTGGCGGCGGCGGCGGCGACGGTGAGCCTGCCGGGCTGCCGGAGGGGCGCAGGATATTGTCTCTAATCTGCGGCGCGCACACTTCCTGGCGCAACATGTTAAATCTCTCAGCGTCTTTCTCTGCACTACTGTGTGTCCTCCATGCAGGGGGGGTCAGAGGGGGGTCAGAGGGGGGGGGGGGGGTCAAGGCTCGGGTCCCAAATAGTTTGTTTAACCAACAATGACAACTCACAGCTGTCCATCGCGGACGCGGAGGTCATGACCCCCATTGCAAAAGGGCGCGGCCCGCACGGGGATCAAACCCTTTCAAACGCACTCTGTCTGCTTGTTTGTGTTTTATTTCATAAAGGTGTTTTTGTTTTTTTTTTGTTTTTTGTTCTACGATGGGAATGTTAAGAGACATGTCTGTTGGTTTATTGGTTGCGTGATCACGTTTTGTGGACCTCAAATACCGAAGTAATTTTTTTTCAGTGCTCGAGTTATACATATAAACATCTACATATACAGTATGGCAACTTGTGCAATGTGATGAACCGTCATATATCCTCACAGTTCACCATATGGAAGGGTATATATGTTGTTATATGTCATTTGCTTTGCCTTCTTAAAGGCCTTATAACCTATTGGAGGAGGCCGAACAAAAAGAGACCGTAGACTTGTGTCTAGTTTGTCGTGTAATTTAATCCTTTTGGTTTCAGTAAAGAAAAAGTTGACATTCTGAGTTGGTTGGTGGTGTCGCCGCAGAGGAGCGATGGGAGGAGGTCTTCCAGATTAGGAGGTCGTTGTGATCGACAAGGCCCCTCATCTGTCACATATACGATTCCTCCTAGACCATAACCTCAGGTCCAGTGCCCTAACCCCTCACCCCACCACACACAACACAGCACACACACAGCACACACACACACACACACAACCACACACACGTGTATGTGCACGTGGCTGGCACACAGGGGAACACACACACACACATGCGAGGGACACACAGGCGACACACACACTCTCCTGCATGCTCATCAGCCCGTTGTGCTGCTGGAGGGAGAGATGTGATCTAACAGTGCCTTCCAGCATTCCACAAGTGATGGTGATGTTTTAAGTTCCACAGCCAATCGGAGGTAGTCATGATTCACCCTGGGCATTGGACTGGGCTCTCTCTCTCTCTCTCTCTCTCTCTTCATCGTTCTGTTTTGTGTCTTTTTTCACTCCCCTCCTCCCCTCCTTCGTTTTCCCTCTTTAGGTCTTTTTCTGTCACTGTTTTTCTCTCTTCCTCCTTGTCTCTCAATCTTCTCTCTCTCTCTCTATCTACATCTCCCTTGGTGTCCATTTTTTCCTCTTTATTGGTCTTTATGTCTTTTTTCCTCTTTATTGGTCTTTATGTCTCTTTTCTTCTCTCACCTCCCCATCTCCCTCTCTCTTGTTCTCCTCCATGTCTCTCTGTCTCTCTGTCTGACTGGGACTTGCACTCTCCAGTGTGTGAGATCCAATCCGACCAGAGTTCAGCCACCGGGCCTTTCTCCCTGAGACAGACGCTGTGTGGTGGGACTTGAACACACAACAACACGGTATTATCACACATTAGCATAGAGGTGTTCGATATAGTGTTGCACAAACCGACGAAACATTAACTATATTCTACTTTCAGACATTTACTTCCTTCGTTGCACATTCAAAACATAATATTTAAAGCTCAAAAACCCGCTGCAGTAGGATACTCGTTTTTTTTTTGTTTTTTGTTTTTGTTTTGTTTTTTCCCCTTTCCGGGTTTCGTGTATTAGAAGTAACTTGAAGTATATATATATATATAAATTCTGGGGAGTTGTAAATTGAAGGAACAATCATCTATTTTACACTTAGCAGCTACACACTGTAAATACTGTACAAAAGAACAGATCATATATTTGGATATTAGTATTTTGCGTTGGAGACGAATGTTGTACCAGTTCTAGCGTGCGCCAACACACGGCACCAGATAGATGCATGCTTGTGGCATCCAAATATTTTGCATGCGATTTAACCAGAACTCTTTAACCAGATTGTTTTTAGCTTCATTTACAACCCCCCCCCCCCCCCCCCCCCCCCCCCCCCCCCCCTCGCCCATACATTACTTAAACACAAAAAACCATCGCTGAGTAAACCGATACCAGCAACAATTTATTTGTGTCCGATTTTTTTTTCAACTCCCCCCCCCCACCCCCCTCAACTTGTGGCTTTTTAACGCTTTATTTATTCACCGTCCACTCCTTGTTTGTCGGCGTCATCGGGAGTCAAAGATAACGCTGCAGTGGAACGCGCTGACGCTGCCTGGCCCCCCGCGCGGAATGACCGACGCCACTCTCTTTTTTGCGTTATATCTCGCGTCCACACTTCGGCCAATCGACGGTCGGCGGCCGAGCGCCACGAGCGGCTGTGACTCAAACGGGTATTTCGTTTTTTTGTTTTTGTTTTCTTCTTCTTATCGGCGAACCAAACAGGGATGAATGATGACCGCGTCAGGCCGAGGCGGAACAAGAAAAAACCTCTTTGGATTATCAAGCAAATATACATATATATATATCAACCGGAAGTCCCTGAGTACACAATGACATAGAGCTTCATTTCCCACGTCCCCGTGCGCTCCACTTTTTCTGGTGTTCCGAAGTACAATGGTTTGACACGACCAATCAAGTTCTCACGACCTTCTATGAGATTGTGTGTCCTCATTTTACGATTTATGTCACACGATGTTACACGGTTTTTATTTGGTTGCCCGACACAGAAACAGCTTTAAGTAGATTTGTCTTAAGCGGAGTTGGGACATATGTGTTTGTCATGCAATCAAAAGCATGTCTGTCCTGCTTACATTATTTAATGACCTTTGATTCTAAATGCATCAGTGTTATATATTTTCGTCACCCATTTCTTTTGTTTTGTTTTTTGTGTCTTTTTTTCTCTCCAAGGGACATATTAGCAAGTAATTACATTGACAAACCTGAGCATAGCAACATATTTGATAGCTATTTCTTGCAGTTATGGCAGTCCTGTGTTATTTCGGAATAGTCAGGGTACAGCAGGGTCTCTATCTTCAAAAGGTAACATTTAATGTGGTTTTTAATGGCCACAAGATATCAGAGGTCCTGCTTTTGGAACTCTAACCATTTGTATATTACCATCTAGTTTAAGGTTTCGATTTTTGACCACCACAGCACATTTACTTGCAAGTTTTATCCTTAGGAAATGTCACCATATGCAAACATTTGTATTTTATTTTCTTGCTGGCATTTAAGTTTATTTGTTGTATAAATTTAAAACCTGAAGAATATTGTCTATTCAATCCAGAAACTGTGAATGGGGGAGTGGAGATGTCTACTGTATGTACATTATATGTTTTGATGTAATCAAAAGCACTGGGAATATGTTGTATTTCGCTGAAAAAAATGAAACCATATCTGATATAGCTGTACTTTTGTTGAAAATAAAAACCTCTATATACATAACTTTTTTTTCTATAATAGCAAGTATAGCAATAAAAAAAAGTATCACAAAGTAGGCCTATTAAGCATATACACTTTAGTATTAGCTTGTAGATAGCATGGGTGTATAATTAGAATGGCGGACGGGACATGTTATCCCAGTTTCCTGTGGTGTGACATCACATCCTGTCTACATTCTATTCACGGTGTACAGCTGCGACCTACTGTACGTTGGGAAACGTGCATCAAAGTCATCAGAACCCACGTAAGTGATTCAACGAGTTCTCACCGCAACGCCGACCCACAACAATGGGAAGCAGTATTGCAACAAACCAAGGTAAAAACACTGTTACTTTATTAATGTGATCGTCGATCTCAACTAAAAAAAGAAACTATAAATCCTGAAGTGTGGGAATTTGTGGGAAAGTGCAATATCACCGCTAGGAGTGAATTTTACAGGTATGACGTCATGTTGTATTGACCAGCAGCTCATACTTGGTGGTGCTATTGCGACCTCTCGCGGTAGATCAGGGTGTTGCATGTACTTCAGCCCATCTGTTGGCACATCTCTGTCTATAGGACTCTAACACATCCCAGCGTTTCAGCGAAAAACACCCATTCAGTGAAAACCACAGCAAAAAATAATAATAAAAATAATTGATAATAAATATAAACACCGAAATAAAATACAACTGCTATTTTAGGCCACCAACAGCCTCGCATGTAAACATTTCGTTTTTTGTCTGTCCCTTTACAACAAATGTGGGACACATTTGAATCAAGGGTATGTGTAAATATCATAACAGACGCATAATAACAGGATCACATACGGTGCAGTCCAATCCATGAACAAAACGACTCAAAACACGCGCTTTTTCATGTATTCAAGATGACGTGGTTGAGATATTTTCTGAGTATCTGAGGAATGTCCAAGCGATCAACGACTGACTCTTTATTGGCGAAAGGCAGGTGTCTTCTGATCACTATCCGTGTCTGGGACATCAATGTCTTGGGGTTAACTGTGAAAAAAAAGAAACAAGAACAAGAAAAAAAAAAAAACAAGTTCGATCACGATAGTTATGACAGTGTCCGCTCGAATTTTCGACTTTTCTATAAGAATAGTTCACCTTTTTGTGACAAATGTACTCTTTGTAAGTCGCTTTGGATAAAAGCGTCTGCTAAATGCCCCCTAAATGTAAATGTTCTATCGTTCACACAAAACGAATGTCTTACCTCTTTCCTTGAGCAGGAACAGGAGGGCTTCTTTCTCGCTCGTGGTCTTGTCGACGGTCAGGGTGGGCAAATACACGTCAGCCCCAAAGTCTACGAGGAGCTGCAAGAACTCCGCGCCGCAGCCGTAACGCAGGCACACCTCCGCCACCGTCTTGGGCTGCTTGATCCGGCCTAGCATCTTCTCGTCCGTGCAGTTGTAGTCCGGGTTGGCCCCGTGGAGCAGCAGGAGCTTGAAGCAGTCCAGGTGGCCGTACACGGCCGTGATGTACAGGGGCCCCCTGCAGGCCGTGGCGTTGGTGGCCCACTCGGGTACCTTGGAGCGCACGTCCACCTCGGCGCCGTAGCTCAGCAGCTCCCGGAGCACCTCCACGTCTCCCTCGCGGGCGGCGGTCATCACTGGGGAGCAGTTGTTGTACGGGCTGCCGTTAGGGTCTGCGCCGGCTCTGAGCAGGGACACAACGCAGTCCAGGTGCTTCCCGCTCACCGCTGTGAACAGCGGCGTCTGGGCCTTCACGTCCAGACTGTCCACCTGCAGGGGGGGGGGGGGGAGGGCAGATGCCCCCGGACACATATTTTATTTTATGTTGGGGCTCAGGTTTACTGCCAAATAAGAATTCTTTCCACAATGTCGTAGGCTCAGAAAGCAGACCCACTGTCTGCTGTCAGTGTGGTAGTCGGTGTTTTTGTTGTTGTTGTTTTTTTTGTTTTTTGTTTTTTTTTTCACAGCAATCATTTACATAATAAAGTAAAATAAAATAAAAACTTTAGACCAGCCATTATTTGCCATACGCTCATTTTCTAGTAGCCTAGATAATATAGTAGGCCTATGTAGGCCTAAGCATCTTCCTAAAATACCCACATTACCTTTGTTTGTGGCAAAAAAAAATAATAATAAGAGCCAGTCTCAAGGTGAGCTTCGTGAACACAGGTGCACGCGTTCCACCAGGACTCGCGATGGCAACGTGGAACCGATACAAATGAAGCGCGCGTCTCTCCCTGTTGTTCTCACCTCCGCCCCGTGTTGCAACAACACCTCCAGGCACCTGAGGTGTCCCCGCGAGG
Organism: Urophycis tenuis; assembly: GCA_036785325.1. Lineage (NCBI taxonomy): Eukaryota > Metazoa > Chordata > Actinopteri > Gadiformes > Phycidae > Urophycis > Urophycis tenuis. Next base: position 115,030 of record JAXIVH010000085.1, on the reverse strand, counting down.
CCGCCGCTCTCAGGGGCGTCAGCGGAATCCCCCATCCGCTGCGACAGTTGATGCACCTCCTGTAGCTCTCCTGGGACAGGAGCCGGAGGAGCAGGGCCGCGTCGGCGGCGGCCACCGCCTGGTTCAGCGCCTCGCACAGCTTTGCCTCCTCCTCGCCACCCTCCTCCTCCTCCCGGGGCTGGAGCATGGAGAAGATCTTGGAGATGTCCATCAGGCTCATGGTGACGGTGCGGCGAGAGGGAAGCGCCGCGGGGCAGGAGTGAGTAGACGCGCTGCGCAGGGGGGGCGCGGGGGGGGAGAGCCCACCGGGATGCACTTGAGGGTGGAGGTGAGGTGAGCAAGGAGGTGGGGGAGGTGAGGTGATTGAAATGCTTGAAACTTGTTATGGTGACTTTCTTACTGTGGCACTTTAATCGGTCCTTGTAACTTGGCACTTAAAATCGCTCTTTGTAACTTGGCACTTAGTCAGAGATGTCGTGGTTAACCTACAGCAATTGAAAAGCTTGACACTTGTTCTGGCGACTTTCTTCATGTATTAGCAGCAATGAAATGTTTCGCCTTCTTATGACAAATGTACTCTTTGGAAGTCACTTTGGATAAAAGCGTCTGCTAAATGCCCTAAATGTAAATGTGTTAGCAGCAATTAAATGTTTCACCATCTTATGACAAATGTACTCTTTTTAAGTCACTTTGGATTAAAAACAAACAAAAAAAAACGTCTGCTTAATGCCCTAAATGTAAATGTAATATAAATGAGGTGAGACACATAGGCGCGTGAACGTGGTCCCTTCCACAGTGAAAGACAGACAGAGGGTATTTCTGTTCAGATGGATCACACGCACCCCAACGCAGGACAGTGTAGTCATGGGTTGGGAGGTGATTAAAAAAAAAAAAAAACTCTGCAGTCAGAGTTTGTTCAAATATACCATGCCACATATATCAAATAATATAACACAAATGTGAAGGATAATATGTTGTTTTGATTGTTGTTGTTGTTGTTGTTGTTAAACTGTCAACATACTTTCCCTTCACATCACTCGTTCTGACTTCAACTGTAACTCTTTAGATGTCACGTATGATGTATGTGTTGGACAATACAATGACAGCCATTGACCCACACTAGAATCCCTGAAACAAGTAACACTTCTAACGAACAAACGTTCACAAAGTGTCAAGACCCTCTGAGCTCTTCAGAAGAAAAGCAGAACACAGGAGGACTCAACCCCCCCCCCCCCTCAATTAATTTTTAGTGTGTCAGATACAGTACATACCTCGCCCTCACAGGTATCCAATGTTTCTGCCAAAAGTGATAATCGGATTGGGTGCAATCATTTATTTTGTCACTCCATAGTTTGGAACGCCAAAGAAACCCAGAGTTCTCTGAGTAGATGATACGTCCGCAGGGTGTGAGTCACAGTACACTGGGGTGTGTGTGTGTGTGTGTGTGTGTGTGTGTGTGTGTGCGGTGTGTGTGTGTGTTTGTGTGTGTGTGTGTGTGTGTGTGTGTGTGTGTGTTGTGTGTGTGTGTGTGCGGTGTGTGTGTGTTTGTGTGTGTGGTGTGTGTGTGTGTGTGTGTGTGTGTGTGTGTGTGTGCGGTGTGTGTGTGTTTGTGTGTGTGTGTGTGTGTGTGTGTGTGTGTGTGTGTGTGTGTGTGTGCGGTGTGTGTGTATGTATGTAAGTGTGTGTGTGTGTCTCTGTGGAGAGTAAGAAGGGGCAGGGTGTTTGGAGGGGGGCGGCGGTCTAATTTTAGGCCGCAGATGGGCCTGGCTAGATTTCCATTCTTGGAGAGTCAGGGCTACCAGGGTTAAAATTAGAAAAGGTGATAAACTTGCACCAGTCCTTCACTCTGTGGGCTGTTAGACGGCAGCACGGTTACAATAGTGTTGCCCAACACTAATGAGTACACCGATTCACCAAGTTCACTGTGAAACATGACAATAAAGTGCATTACAACAACTGAAAAGGAAAAGGGGGTCACAAGCGTCCTCACGATGCCCAGACTCTCTCTCTCTCTCTCTTAAAGATTGTGAGATGTAACCATCTCGAGATTCCCCATTTGACAGTGAGCGAGGTGACGCAAACGTCAGGTGATGGCATATAGTGAAATTTCTGTGTTTTTTTTTTGGGGGGGGGGGGGGGGGGGGGAGTTGGGGAAATGGTATCACTCAGGCCTAATTCGCACATAAGAAGCCATTTTAGTAGGTTGTCAGCTGTCGGCTCTCAGAAGAGAGCGATCAGCTGTCCTTCCTGCCCCGCCCACTTGAGCTTATTCTGTCCCTCCTTTAGGTGTTAAGATTGTGCCAGACTACATTCTTTCACCAGCTGGCACAGGGGATCCAGATTCCTGGCATTTTATGGATGCATTATAGGATATCATTAAGAAAGAAAGACATAATACTAAAAATGTGTTGGGGTGATCGTCTGCTTTGATTATGAAGAGCAACAAAAGTAAAATATTTGTTTTAGAATATATTTGTTTTTTGTTTCACAGACTGCATTTCTTGGATCATGATTATAATTGCTGCACAATTATTAAATAACACATTATTAACACATACTTGGACAGACGTTAATACGTTGCAGCAAGTTTAACCTGCCTCACTTCATGCATGATTGACGCAGAATCGAAACAAAAAATTTTGGGAAAAGATGGTGTTGGTTGATCTTGTATTGATGCTCTGTCTGTGTCACCGCCAGGGGGGAGTAG
>JAXIVH010000085.1:97323-107323 GCA_036785325.1 Urophycis tenuis | reverse complement strand
TATGTTTATACATGTGTCTATATATCTTGGGATGAAACGTGTCATTTTATCTTGAGAAAGCCAAATTGGCATCATTCCCACGAATGCAACTGATCCTGGTGCAGGGGGACGAGACAATGAGAAACAGCGAAAGTGTTCCGTTGGGCAAATGATCTGTTAAATAAAGGTTTAAGTTAGAAAAAGGAAACGTGAGAAAAACACCAGAGCCGTCTTGTTATAACAAAGCACCGGGGTTCAGCTGGACTGAGAGCACACACACAAACACAGCCCTCAGAAGCTTGCCGAAGCACCGTGAGGCCCCTGACTAGGTTGCCATTCCTGGCTGAACTGGTTTCAGCCTTACTTGACTAATAAGACATTTTAGTGTCTGCATTAATAATCATGTGTCCTCCTCAGCTCGGGAGCATTTATCCGCCAAACCCAATAACCTGAATCCGCTGTCCTACCTCCATGATTGCGTAGCCGCAACCAAAGATTGGATGTCTTGTTAATCAGATCAGAATATGACTTTTGTCCATCATGTTACTCAGCTCATCCCGTCTGAATTAATTCGGCTATAAAAAAAAAAACCCAGCAGAAATCCGATTTATCCTGTCCCCTACAGAGCTCAAACTATTTGATTTTCTTCTGTCTAGAGAACTATAATTCTTTTTTCCCCGTGCCTCATTCAAGCTGCTCTAAATCCCTTACAGCTGGTTCAAAATTCGGCCGCCGGGCTTTTAACAGGAGCTAGCCATCGGTCGCCCGTTACCCCTTTTCTTGCATCCCTCCGTTGGCTTCCTGTAAAATGAAGTACAGACCACAAGATCCCGTTGATTACATCCACTGCGTGACCCCCCCAGCTCCATCCCCCATCTCCCCATCTCCTCCTCGTTCACTCCACTTCTCGACCGCTCTGCCTGGATCTCAGCCTGTTTATCCAGCCCTCCAAATCGTGAAACGGATGGTGTTTGCGCCTTTGTTCTTTGACCCCCTGGAACCTCTGTCCCCAAACTCTCAGATTTGCTGAAACTGCGGATGTTTACAGCAGCTCAAAAAGGACAACATTTCCCACCGGTTGTCCCACAGCGCCATACGTTTGAGGTGTCACATTTGGTTTTTTTTTACTCTGCCCGGTGTCCCGTGCTGTTAAACTGGTGATGTGAGCCATGCCTTTATAATGAGAACCGTGTGACAGCAGAGGGGCGATAGGACAGAATAACAGAGCACTTAGCCAGGCCCTGATCTGCTCTGCGACGTCTCTTCACCTCTGGGTGGTCCAAGACACTAGATTAGATGAGATTACATGAAGCCTTAGCACAGCGAGTTTGATTCATTCACTTGGATAGGGCATTGCAGTAGTTATGAAGCTGCACTATGCTAATAAAAACATCCAGTGTGTAGGGTTTTATGTGAGGGGCTGTTGGAGATGCCAAGAGACCACCTGCAAGCAAACAGAGCGCAGCATGCTGTCTTAACTTTAACTTGCTATCCATCACTGTGCTATTTGTGTTTTCTTAGATTATACTGCCAAATGTTATACAACCCTGTGTAACTTTGTACTTTGTACGCACAGACGTCACTTTTTGTGCAAGGGCTATGGGGGAGGCATGGAGTCTCACATAATCAGCCTGACTGCTACAGTTGAAAACGCTTTTATTTATTATCATGTGATGAGTGATTGTAGATTATTTGGATGTGGAATAGTCTATTGACTTTTTTTCACTCTCTAATATTCAAAACGCTGCTTTATACAAGCGGCCATGACTTTTCTTCCTAGTTACTCAAATGACTCTCTAACCACAAAATCAACCCAAGGTTTCTTCCATCTAAATCTAAACAAAGTCCGCAGAGAAAAAGGCAAAGAAAATCAAATGTGACACTTTCACCCAAAGCGACTTACAGTGAATGTATTCAGTTGGGCCGACACGGAGTGAAGTAGCGCAGACAGACTGCGCCTGTCTGGACAAACCCAGGCTCAAGGGTCAAGCTCGTCCCCGTTCATTCTGCCTCCCCCGAGAACCACACAGCAGGCGGAGCTGTTCAGGGCACCTTTTCTGCTATGCCCCCTTTTTTTTTCGCCGATCAATCCAAATGGCCGGGATGAGGAGGGAGTCCATGTGGGATTTAATATGCCTTCGGTGTGAAGGTTCCACTGCCGTTTTTTTTTCGTTTTTTTTGCTCACTTCGCTTGAGAACCCTAACTGAGAACTCATTCGGTGGTGTTCTTGGTGTTCTTACTTATTTTAGTCTCCCCCGTCATTGCGTCACCTCTGCCTCTCACACACCTTCTGGCTCACAGGAGACACATTCTGCAGAGTACTGCAGACTGGACAAGGACCACGGCCCTGTGCTCGGACATGCATCAGGCCGTCCTTAAAAAAAAATTCTGTTTGCAGTATCAACCAAAAAAAAAAGGGTCAGTAGGTAGGTCTGTATTTTTTTTCTCCAAAATTCAAAGTAAAAAAAAAAAAAAAAAATTTGGGTCATGGTGATTATGTAGGTATGAATTGAAACAAATGTGCATATTGTGACGTCACTGACCGGGTCTCCAACCCGTAAAAGTTTAATAGTCTCCTTGAAATATCATTCGGAGATATTTCAATGCATTTTTTAAAATGTATTGCTGAAATCCCTGAACCCGTATGACTTTGAATGGGTTCAGAGTTCTTTACTGCAACCACAGCCATCATAACAGACAAGCGTGAACCATTGATGCAATGAAGCAAACGTCTCGTCTAGTTCATAGATGACGCCACAGGTATTTATATTACAGAAAGAACATAGCCTACGTGTGTATGTAGGCAATTTATATTCACAATACTTACTCAATTATAATTAATAGTTATTAATTATAATTAATAATGTATTTGCATTAGTTGTTTGAAGAGTAAAAAAAAAAACGGTCGGTCGGATTAAAAAAATGAAAAATAAAAATAAAAATAAATATTTGGGTCGGTCCTAATTTGACAGGGTCGGTAGGGTTACTGCAAACCGAAATAGGGCTTCGGACTTGTAACCGGAGGGTTGCCGGTTCGAACCCCGACCACCTAACCCCTCACTGCTCCCCGAGCGCCGCTGTTGCTGGCAGCTCACTGCCTCAGGATTAGTCTGTGTTTCACCTCACTGTGTGCCTCACCATCACTGTGTGCTGAGAGCTGCCTCAGGATTAGTCTGTGTTTCACCTCACTGTGTGCCTCACCATCACTGTGTGCTGAGTGTATTCCACTAATTCACGATTGGGTTAAATGCAGAGACCAAATTCACGGGATCCTCACGGGATCAAAAGAGTAATTCTATAGAACCTATGCTGGAAGTCAAGCCCCCAAACTACTGTAGTGCAATATCCCGCCCCCCTACATCGGGCATGTTTATAATAATGTATTATTACATACAATATACATTATCTATTATATACCTGTTTTATAGGTGTGTGTTTCTGTGTGTGTGTGTGTGTGTGTGTGTGTGTGTGTGTGTGTGTGTGTATGTATGTGTATGTGTGTGTGTATGTGCGTGCGTGCGTGCGTGTGCGTGTACTCACTCAAGGGAGAGCTTCTCCTCTTCCTCGTTGAGGTTGGGCAGTCTGTGCAGGCCGAGGGTCATCCTCAGTGCGTCCACGTGCTCCTTCAGGGGCTTGTACTCGTCGTGCAGCCGCCGGGTGGTCTCCAGCAGCTTGTTCAGGTCGTTCTCAGACTGCTTGATGGTGCTCTCCATCTGAACGGACAGGAGTCGCTTGCATAAGGTTTGCACGGAGATTTCCCCCACCTCTCTCTCTCTCTCTCTCTCTCTCTCTCTCTCTCTCTCTCTCTCTCTCTCTCTCTCTCTCATTGACAGGCACAGAGGGGGGTGGGGGGGGGGTGGGGGGGGGGGGGGGCGGGCTCAGGCCACTGCACCTTGTCCCTCATTGGCTTACGCGTCCCTCTCGTTTCTTTATTTTGTTTATGATTGTGATGTGTTGCTGTTATTCATGTAAATATCATCAACTGTAAAGCAGCAACACAAATTGCAACTGTTCAATCAATGGTGGCATACACTTTGCATTCGTTATTTGGAGAGTTTCGACCACGAGGAACCAAGTTGGGACAGCGTTGGTGAAACACTTTGGTTGCGCCGTTTAGAGACAGAAGTGTTCAGTCGCTCAGGCTCCTCTTCCGTTAAAGTGATGGTTCGGAGTAAAATTCACCCTGAGGTAATTTCCACCAATAATCCAGCCAAATACCCCCTCAGATGCACTTTTAGCGACGGTCAATATTTATCAAGTTTAGGGGTATCAGCCGGTACAATGTGTATATCTCGTAAATTACTCCACTAATAATTCATGGATTGTTACCCAACTTCTGTAGTAGTACATATATGGTCTGTACTCACAAAACGAGGCATTTTAAAGTTTGTAAGTACACCAGCTTCAACTCTCTGTTGCTAAGGCTACCGCTGCGTCGACTTCACTTCCGTCTTTCCGGATAAGTTCGTAAAAGTCCTCTTCAAAACTCACAAGTGTAAGGAAAAAGTTAGTGAATTCAACACTCCATCTAATTTCAAGTATTAAATTATTCCAGTTGTCAATACATTTCGATGGAGTGTTTAATTCACTAACTTGTGAGTTTTGAAGAGGACTTTTACGAACTTATCCGGAAAGACGGAAGTGAAGTCGACGCAGCGGTAGCCTTAGCAACAGAGAGTTGAAGCTATCAGAAAAGTGCTCTTTTAAATAAACTCCTGGTGTACTTACAAACTTTAAAATGCCTCGTTCTGTGTACAGACCATATATGTACTACAACAGAAGTTGGGTAACAATCCATGCATTATTAGTGGGGTAATTTACGAGATATACACATTGTACCATTCACTCCAATACTAAGCCATTCGGCTGAAACCCCTAAACTTGATAAACCCCTAAACGTCGCTAAAAATGCATCTGAGGGGGTATTTGGCTGGATTATTGGTGGAAATTACCTCAGGGTGAATTTTACTCTGAACCATCACTTTAAAGTGGCGTCAAGCATCAAGTCAGCTTCAGATGAAGCAGAAGGAATCAGCGAGGAGCAACTTTTTGTCGTGTGACGTACTTGACATTTCAGGTAGTTTCAACTAACATGGTGGTGTGTGAATAAAGACATGCGTAGGTCTGCGATGTTTGCGCAGACCTTCTGTACATACATTCTTTTTTTAAACACGCTGAGCGTAAAGCCTGGTGAGATGCAGCCCGGTTATTGCATCCTATAACCAAGATCAACAAAAAAGCTATTTCTGTGGTTAAGTGAAGCCGACCTTTACCGCTAGTCAGGACAAGATTAATTATTTTGAAGCAGGATAACATTAATTCTCTCGGTGACTTGAGTTGCTGTCGTCATTGTAAACATCTATGTAAACTGTCCCATGATCATAGCATTCAGGAGTTGAAGGAAAACATACAGTTGTTATCGGAAGGGAGTGAGGCTTGACTCTTCATCAAACCCGAAATAATGAATCAGTGAGAAAATCCCTCATTATGTTAATCATTATCATCATCATTGTGTATGAGTTTTACAGACCACATTGATATCAGCGTGGATGAGCCGCAGTTCCTCAACATGGGCCATCTTCTCTTGGAGCAGCAGGTCCATCTCCTGTTTGTACTCCTTCAGGTGCTTCTCCTCAGACTCCAGAGCCTCAAACTCTGTCTTCAGGCGGGATTTGATCTTCTGCATCTGGATGGTTTTGTTCCTGGAGGGCAAGAGTCAGAAACAAAGGATGACAGAAGTCAGGTCAACGCATTGGAACAATCAAAATTATATTGGGATTCACTCCAAGGAATGAAAATGTTTGAGTTGTTTTCGGGTCATGTCATAGAGCAGTTGTACATGGTATTAATATACAGCACATAGCGTGCGTGGTGTTATTACCGCTTCGCGTGAGACAGACTTATTTTCCAAATATGTTAAACTAATGTAATTCAATTGTGACATGCATTGCTGCATTGCTGACCAGCGAACCTCCAGCAAGCAGACCTTCGCACAAAGGTTTAGTCTATAACCAGATAATGAAACACTGATACACCACTCGATCTGTGGAGTCGCCGAGCTAACTCGTAGCAACATTAGCTCGAGCACTACATCTGGCATTCGTTGGTACACATCTGGAAATGCTGTGGCATGCATGACCAGGAGATCCAGCTACAGTTTCAGCGTATATTTTTGTTACACTTCCTTAAATGATACAAACAGAGCGTTGATCGCTTGCCAGTGTCGCCCCGGGGCAAACCATGTTTGGGTATCAGAGCTAAAACGGAGAGGTTGTAACCCAGCTAACATTAGCTAGCCAGCAACAAAAGCCTGTAGACGGATAGCGACATACAGCTGCTCCTAGCTTTCTCCCCCCAAAACATCCAGCCCCCCGATGTCCTCCGCGTATTCTGTTGCATTCAGCACGAACATTCTTACCTTATTTCTAATATATTCTCTAATTTGCACATGATTTCTTGTTCTTCCGCCATGATTTGGGACCTTATATTGTCAAATTGGCAAACTCCAGACTCCCCCGTATGGCCCTAATAAAAACACAATAGCTGCCGTGTGCGAGCATGGAGGCGCGCACGCCCGAGGGGGAGCGGGCTGCGTGGTCGAGCACGTACTGACCTCCGCGCGGCCGCTGCGGCTGGCTCTGATCGACCTCAAAGTAAAATGTCTTCCATAATGTTGTGGAAACTTTTAACTTTTCGGTAGAGGTTGTGGCTGTAATCATCAATATTACATTACAAATATTTTTTTGTGTGTGCCCCAATGTATCCAACATTCATTATACGATGAATGGTGTAATACCATTCATTATAGGATGAATGGTGTAATGTCAGTCAGTCTATGTGTAATGTGCAGTAGGCCTAGATTTGTTTTCGTTTTTTATTGTGGTTATGGTTAGACAGTTTAATTATGTGTTGGTAAAAGCGCAAGTGCATTACACGACTCCCAGACAGTTGAAGTGGTCAGATCACATGGCTTCTTGGATGTCTGATGAAAAACAGGTATAAGATCAGACCCTTAGGCTTGAGGTATCGCTGGATTAACGAAGAGAAATCCCAGGGGGCAATACAATGGTCCATTTGAGCCTGGCCAATAATCCTCATAGGCATCACAAGCACTTTCATATGACTCTGCAGCAGAAAGGCCACTTTGGGAACCTGTTTGGGGCAGTTATAGAAGATAAAAGAAATACAATGTCGACTGTAAGTACATTTTTATACAGTATCCTAATGTATCTTCATCGTGACCATATATAACATTTCCCTGGTATTCTGAGCGAGGGCTGAGGTAATTCCTGGGCCCGTGAGGCGATCAAATTTACACGTTACCGAAGGCTATTTTTTGTTCTTTTCTATTTTTTTTTAATGAGGAGTTCTGCTGGAACAAACAGCATGTGGTTATCGTGTAAGCCTACAGAGTTTCGGTAAAAAACTCTGGTAAAAAGTTTCGGTTCTTCATCTGTTTTGTATTGGCTGTATTAGTGTGACAGTGTTTCCTAGAGCTATGTACACTGTTGCATAACAGAGATTTTGAGCAAAGCAGCCCTACCAAAGGGCTTTTCGAGCGTTTCAAACATTGTCATACTATAATTATTAATTATTATTTCTTCTTCTTCTTCTTCTTCTTCTTCTTCTTCTTCTTCTTCTTCTTCTTCTTCTTCTTCTTCTTCTTCTTCTTCTTCTTCTTCTTCTTCTTCTTCTTCTTCTTCTTCTTCTTATTATTATTATTATTATTATTATTCTTATTCTCATTCTTATTCGTATTCGTAGTAGTAGTAGTAGTAGTGGTAGTGGTAGTATTCATACTTTAATTATTTATATTATTCATTGTAATTTGACACCACTGATAACAAACGTGATTTTGTTGTTAAATGTTGCACATTTTAAAAATATCCAATCCCATGTTAAAGCTAAGAAATAATCCCAAACTCTTTAGTCCTATTGTCACAATTTGTACCGATCAACCATCAAATAGCTGTTAATACTGAAACACAAGCTCCTAAATGACGTGTGAGGAAAAAGTGAGGAATTGACCAGTTCCCTGGCCACAGTGTTTGCAAACAGAAAGGGTCATGGTCTTGGCCTGGTCTGCAGGGACGATAACATTTCATTTGAAGTTCCCATTGAGCAACTCAAGATGAACCTACTGTTCTATAAAGCAAACAGAACCACTATTTCATACCTAGGCTAATAGGATTACATCCATGCTTTTGACATTCCTGCTGTTGTTCCTTGCTGGCATTAGCCACGCCTCTTGCACACCCATAAAAATCTGATTTCCTGTTTTGGTACATGAGAGCTGTTACTCTAGTTTTGCCCTGGTTGTAATTGTGGTTTGGTCTGGTTGTTCTTTTTTTTTTAAATTGTTGTCCTGCCACAATTAAATGAAACTAGAGCTCACATCCTTGTGTTATAATCATCAGAGGTGTCGTCATGCGCGTGATCCTCCATGCGTTACCTTTTGCATTTGCCAAAGCATGAATAAGGATATTTTATTTGTCATTCCATCTTGTTATCCTTAATTTTTGTACGGAAATCACTTATTTCTGCCTTTATTCGCTAATCATATATTGCTTTGCTTTGGATGGATGGATAATGGATAATGACATTATATACCAAAAACACAGTTCAGGCAGCAACCATGTATAACGGACGAAGCAGTAGGCAGTAAGCACATAATCTCATCTGCCTCGAGGCCTACTTCAACACAGCCTCCAAAATGACTAGGCCGAGGGCATGATCACGACCAGCAGCAAGTAGGCCTTCAACAGCATGTACGTGAGATTAACCCCAAACTCGGGCCCCCATGGTCAATGACCTCATGACCCCCCCCCCACCCGCCTCCCCCCGCCCCCCGCGCGCGGTGTCAGCCGTGAATGTGTCGCTGTGTCGCAATTAAACTGTGGGCTTCATTTTCTTATTGTAGTCCCCGCCAACCTCTTGTGATTGGCTGCTCCTGGTTGAACAGAAGAATGTAAGGAACCCCTTGTATTGCTTCTTTTTTTTTTCTTCTCCCTTTCCGGTCATTTACCGGTGAAAAAAACAAAGTAAAACAGATTTTTGTCAAAGTTGGAAGGCAAAGTTAGTGTAGTGCAAAACACATTGTGACGTGACAGAACCGATCCGTTATCTGCGTGACTGTCGGAGGTCTGACCACCCGGTGGGGGGGGGGGAACCTCCCCCCACTGCTCAATGTGTCTCTGACAGATAAACGTCCGCGTTACCACCATGGACGCCGAGCTGGAGTTCGCTATCCTCCACAGCACCACCGGCAAGCAGCTCTTCGACCAGGTACGCCGTCCCGCAGGAGCCCACGCACCAGCGCAGCGCAAAGCCACACGCACACGCACACACACACACACACACACACACACACCGTTTCAATTTGGTTCTCGTTCCCGCTCTGTGTTCCCCGCCGTTTGCTCCAGATAGTGAAGACCATCGGCCTGAGGGAGACCTGGTTCTTCGGCCTGCAGTTCCAGGACAGCAAAGGCTTCTCCACTTGGCTCAAGCTCAACAAGCGGGTAATGGGGAAAGTCTGCCTGCCTCGTTTGTAAAACTTACATCACCCTGCGGCGCAATCCCGCTCCCCGGCGTGTTGGATTTGATCAGCTGAATATAAACTTGTTGTGAGTCAGGCCGGAGGGAACCCGCACAGTGGCTCATTAGCGGCAGTTTGTAATTGTTGCCGTGTCGGGGGGCATCCCCGTCCCCAGGTGACGGCGCAGGACGTGAAGAGGGAAAACCCGCTGTTGATCAAGTTCAGAGGCAAGTTTTACCCGGAAGACGTCGCCGACGAGCTAATTCAGGAGGCCACGCAGCGGCTGTTCTTCCTGCAGGTTATGAGTGACGGCTCCGAGCACCAAAGAAACACCCTTGTCCCTCCCTCCCTTTTTTTGACGGTCAAAGAAACCACACCGCAAACCACACATCACGCATGGGCCTGTGGACACACTCGCCATACACATTGAGAAACAAAGAAAGGAGTGTGTCTTTGTGTCTGTGTGCGTGTGTGTGTGTACGTGT
>JAXIVH010000085.1:69823-92323 GCA_036785325.1 Urophycis tenuis | reverse complement strand
CATCATATTATTGCCGCAAAGTGTTTTATCTTGCCACGTGTTGCATTATTAAATTATAGGCGAATCTGCAGGGTTCATCCAGTCCTATTATGATGAAAATAAATGTCACCCCTTCATCACAAAAAAAATGTATTAGCTTGTGTAGTAACCTAGACACCAAAAATAACCAAAAATATTGGACAATGTGCTTTTGATTAGTACGTTTTGGGTCGTTTTTCCAATGTGACTTTCCCCTTGTGTGTGTGTGTGTGTGTGTGTGTGTGTGTGTGTGTGTGTGTGTGTGCGCGTGCGTGCGTGCGTGCGTGCGTGTGTTTGTGTGTGTGTGTGTGTGTGTGCGCGCGTGTGCACGCGCGTGGCGGCGCTCTCTCCGTCTCCATCAGTTCTTGAGCACCGAGTTGGCCTGCGCCGTGGACGAGACCAAGAAGACCCCGAACGACCTGATCCACGCGGAGAACGTCAAAGCGGGTCGGGACAAATACAAGACTCTCCGTCAGATCCGCCGGGGCAACACAAAACAGCGCATCGACGAGTTTGAGTCCATGTGAGAGTGGCAATATATGAGCGTTCATAATAAGGCAGACAAGAACCGAGACAGACCGAGATCATGAAGTTTCATCCAGTTCTGAATATGCATGCTGCGTGGACAGAACGCCCACGCAGGATGTGACAGCGGCGTTTGATTTTAATCTCAATGATTTGTCACTTGTTTGAAATCAATTTAAAAAAAAAAAAAATAGAAGCTGCTTTAAAAATAAATTCACATTCTGCATATGCCTACCCTGTATTCAACTAATGTTTTCGCAATGGCATTGCCAAAATCTGTCCATAATTTAGGCTACTGCATAATGTTTAAAAGCATGTTCAAATTATAGCTTAGGCATCTCAACATGTAGACCAATTGTATTTCATGTATCCTACATTTTCAATGTGTAAGCCAACAATCGCTTGTGATGTTTCTTTGGTTACCAGATGAACAATAATAATAATAATCATAATAATAATAATCATAATCATAATAAAAAGAGACAAAACAACTGGATGTGGCCACTGTCGGTTTACCGCATACTGTGGAGAGAGAGAGAGAGAGAGAGAGAGAGAGAGAGAGAGAGAGAGAGAGAGAGAGAGAGAGAGAGAGAGAGAGGGGGGGGGGGGGGGGGTGGCGGACAAAAAGAAGCACATCCTAGTAGTAACCTAGTAGTTCACTTAACGTGGGTACAAACTTCCCACACCTCAAAAGAGAGGGGGAGTGGCCGACGTGACTGTACCTATGCTGATGCTCATGGGACGTGGTAACGCGAGATTATCGTGAATTCGGCATTGGGCAGCCCGAGAGCTAGAGGCGGGCAGGCAGGCGCGGCGCTGCTGGATCCTTCAGTCTGTGGTTTTTGGGTCTCAAGTTGCAGACATACTTTCAATCTACCCCCCCTCCCCCCACCCCACCACCCCCACCCACCCGGTATGACAACGAAGAAGTGTTAAGAAGCCTACGATCGAGTGAGGGATTTTTTTTGCATTTGGGAGGGGAAAAAAAGAAAAAAAAAAAGAAGAAATCCTCCCGTGACATTTTATTGAGACGCCAGCCGTGTGATATTGGCTGACTACTTTATGTGGCAGAACACACACACGACACGCCAACAACTTGAATCCCGGCCAGTGCTGTCCTTTGATCGCGGAGAGACTCGTCTTCACCGCGAAGAAGGAGCCGCGTCGAAAGTGATATGAACACATGATCCAGTCTTCGTGTTGTGTGTGTAATTCCTTGTCTGGCGGAAACAGTGGTTCTTCATCTTGTACAGTTGCAAAGGCGCCACAAAGAAACCAGTTGACCATGTCTTTCCACGGGAGAGCGTCGGGACTCGGAGTCACCACGAGATCGTCGATGGCGAACGAACGCGATCGACGCGAATATGTCGCGGGAGACGCGTGTCCTTGCCCGGCGACCATCGAGCTCAGCACCGCCGTGTCCGTGTCCCTGGGTTTGGACTCGGCTCCGCAGCAAAACTACCCAAACAGCGCGGGCTCCAAGCATGTCTTTGCAGAATGCGTCCCGCCTGCTGCTGCCGTAAACAACAGCCTAAGCGGTGCGTCAGAGTTTGGACCGGGTGTGAACCCGACCCCCGAAGTGATCAGGGGGCGGCCACAGGACCCGGAGGAGATGGAGCAAGGTGCGTTTGATCAAGTGTCAGGTGACATATACCAAGTGAGCTGTATGGATCTGCTGGGGTCGTCCGGCCAAGGGGATACCAGTTATCCCGCGATAGCACGATATGTCGTCAAGGAGTCCAACTTGTTTATCGTGAACGCCGCGGACGAGGGCTCGCCCGTTGTTCCCTCCCAACGGGACGAATTGCTGCGTGCGAAGCCCTCGACGCACACGGCGACCCCGTCACTTTTCCGAGATACGCCGGAGATGTGGTGCGCCGTCAACGAGCACGCACTCAACAACGGTCGGACCGAACTGGATCGAAGTAGATTGGGCGGACATAATGTGTCCTGTAAATTCTGTAACTACGGGCAACCCTCTTTTGGATCCAGACAACACTGCTACTGTGGCCCCTCCGGCGACGGCCACGGCGACGCAAACGGTGGCGCACAAACAGGGATGGCGCAGGGGTATGGCCAGGTGGAAAGTTACCAAACTGCGGGTTCCCAACGCCTAGGTCATTGCTCTAGCATCAAGACAGAAGCTCCCAGTTGGGTAGAATACAGAGATCCAAGTTTCAGGTATGTCTCCAGTGTTATTTCAATAGTCAAGTAAGGACATTCTTTCAAATCGGCCAAATGCCTCCCTCTGCTGACACTTAAAAATCAATTTGAACTTCAAACGTGGGGCCTTTATGACAGCAGTTGTGTTTTATTTAACCACTGTAGGGTGTAAGTATTGCTGGCTGACTGATGAAGCGGTCTATCGACCGCTGTTGGTGACAGAAAGCACATCTCATCATTTCAGCTTCGCTTTCATCATTTGTACTCATGAGAATGTGAGGACTGTGAGTGAAAGGTGTTGTACAACTCATCCTAAACCTCTAATCCCCAGGATTAGTTTTTGTGGCGTGTCTTGTTTTGCAAACATTACTGGACTTGTATCTGTGCCATTAAAAAAGCAACAGGAAAGTATTTTGCCTACATTATTATAGTAGTATATATATAGTATATAGTTTCTCTCAAATAATAATTTTAGATTATAAAAGTAATAATAAACCTTTTTTTTCATCTCATATTTTATTCTTGGAGCAGTGCTTAACATTCAGAGGTGATTAGCTGATGGGATTTAGTGATTATCTACCGAGTTTGGTAGACACACGTTGCAACCTCAATATGAATAGCCATGCTGTACTCGTGCGTATGTGTGTGTGTGTGTGTGTGTGTTGTGCAGCTCTTGTGTTCGCTAC
This sequence comes from Urophycis tenuis, assembly GCA_036785325.1. Lineage (NCBI taxonomy): Eukaryota > Metazoa > Chordata > Actinopteri > Gadiformes > Phycidae > Urophycis > Urophycis tenuis. Next base: position 88,931 of record JAXIVH010000085.1, on the reverse strand, counting down.
AGTCTGTGGCTTCGTGTGCCTCCATTGCCCGGCTGCACTTTGCTAGGATTTGTCGTCAACGATGAGACGGCCGTTTTGTGATTTAGTTTTTGGAGCCAAAGGTAGATTGGCTCTCACTCCAAGGCTTAGACACACCTCTGAATTAATAATGTGTAGTGTATCTTGGCTAACCAGACGGGTTAGATATGTGACCTAGTCTTTAATTTGGCAGTGTGTGTGTGTGTGTGTGTCTGTGTCTGTGTCTGTGTCTGTGTCTGTGTGTGTGTGTGTGTGTGTGTGTTTGTGTGTGTGTGTGTGCGTGCGTGCGTGCCTAGATACGAGGACGTGTTCCCGGGGATGAGTGTGTACCTGTCAGACCGTAGAGTGTGCCAAGTGTGTGGTGATGATGCCTCAGGATGCCATTATGGGGCCGTCACCTGCGGAAGCTGTAAGGTGTTCTTCAAGAGGGCTGCAGCAGGTATGCACACGCACAGACACACGCACATGCACACATGTGCACACGCACACACACACGCACAGACACACGCACATGCACACATGCGCACACGCACACACACACACACACGCACAGACACACACACACACACACACAAGCACAGACACACACACATGCACACACACGCACAAACATGCACACATGCACAGACACACACACACACACACCCGCAAGGTGTGTGTCGGTGAACCTTTACAGGCAAAGGTGCAAATGTTTACCTACATTACAGTACTACACAACTACATTACACTTAACATCAACTATGGATGTGTATACAGCTTAAACCACATACACACGCAAATCTACAAATTGGTGACTTGCATCACCTCTTAACATTCACAAGAAACAAATATAAAGCTATACACAGTTATAGCAGAAAACACACATACATACACACACACACACACACGTGCAAATGTTGACCTGCATTACCTCTATATACGCTAGTTATAAATAAAAACTGTAGAAAGTTACACCTAAACACACACACACTACTAAATACACAGTTAACCTTAAAATCGCAATCACAAACGCATGCACATACACAGATGTTGTTACACTTGTTACACAGACAAGGCACAAACCACACACACACACACACACACACACACACACACACACACACACACACACACACACCTACCAGCCATTATTTGCAATCCTGTTCAATTAAGCCCACCCACTCTCTCACAGACAGGGCAGTGTGACCTTAGATTGGAGAGGTAGTGAGAGAGAGAGAGAGAGAGAGAGAGAGAGAGAGAGAGAGAGAGAGAGAGAGAGAGAGAGAGAGAGAGAGAGAGAGAGAGAGAGAGAGAGAGAGAGAGAGAGAGAGAGAGAGAGAGAGAGAGAGAGAGAGAGAGAGAGAGACAAAGGGACAGAGAGAGAGAGACAGAGAGAGAGAGAGAGAGAGAGAGAGAGAGAGAGAGAGCCTGAGTCATATGTTTTTGGTACACACCTTGTTGTTACGAGGACATCACTAAAAGTAGTGTGTGTGTGTGTGTGTGTGCCCGTGTGTGTGTGTGCCCGTGTGTGTGTGTGTGTGTGTGTGTGTGCCCGCGGATCCCCAGGTAAACAGAACCACCTGTGCGCCAGCCGCAACGACTGCACCATCGACAAACTGCGGAGAAAGAACTGCGCCTCGTGTCGCTTAAAGAGATGCTTCATGTCTGGCATGAGCCTCAAAGGTGAGCCGCTCCCCTCTCCCCCTCTCCCCCTCTCCCCCTCTCCCCCTCCCTCACCCCCTCTCCCCCTCCTCTCTTCCTCCCGCCCTCTCTGTTTTCCGTGAACTCACCGTGTGTGTTTGTGGAGGCGGAGTTATTGTTATGGGAGTTTTTTTAAGTGGGTAAATGGGTCAATATGGGCAGATTTTTTTTTTTTTTTCAGAAAGTTACTTTAGATACTCGGTCTCAATTAAGTCATCAAACGTTCCTTGCAACCCAGATGTACTGTAAGCAATCCATGTTGGTGCAAGCCAAAGGCACACTCCAGGAATCAAGTGCCAAAACAAAGCTTCGCTCGCCCACATGAAAATGAATAGCAATCTTCCTTTTGTATTTTTTATTTGCGGTTGGCTGTTTGTCTCACTCCTCATTTGTTGAGCTGCTTTATTGGCCTTGTCATGCTCTGTGTGATAATTAAATAAAATGTTTGGCTGGTGATGCCATCATGTGAATCACTTTATCTGTTTCCTTTATTATGTATATGCTCTTCATTTGACTTAATTGTCTGTGCGTTTGGTTTTTAATTGAAATTATCATTGTCGGTTCGTGGCATCTCGTTTAGTCTCAGTCCTTTCCATTCTGTTCCACTGGGTGCTGTTCTACCATGATCTATGCTATTCAATTCTATTCAGGTCGCAAGCTAAAGGTTGCCAGTCAAACGCGAAGCGGGGATGAAGAGATGCCCCAGGCGTCAGGGAGTGATCGAGAGTTCCAAGCCAGCCGACTCGCCCTCCAAAGTCACGCTGGTGAGGATCAGGCGTTCTGTCTGTCTGCCTTCTTTCTATCTGTTTCTATCTGTCTGTCTGTCTATCTTCAAAACTATCCGAAGAGGTACTTTCCCCGTTGTTCTTTGGTCAGGGTTCTAGTTCCAGCCCAAAGTGACACAAGTGGCAGTCATTTGCGGGGATATCATATCAAATCAAAACGTAGGCTTCACCAGCAAGGCACTTGAATAAGAAAACCATTAGGGCCAATTTGTTCAAATATTTATAGCAAATATTTTATGTTTGAGTAGTTACTGATTGTGTTGGTATTATATTTTAATCAATATTTGTTTAGAGTGTAGAGAGAGGGTTGAGGGTCATCACAGGGTGGAAAGTGTGTGTGTGTGTGTGTGCGTGTGTGCATGCGCGAGTGTGTCCGGGGGGGGGGGGGCAGGTCAGTTCCTTGTCCAGTCCCCACATCGATCCACCCCGCCCTGCGTCAGCATCCACCCACACGTCCAAGTCTCCCCTCCACCATTGGGGGGGGGGGGTGGTGTCCGCTCTCACCGTTCCCCAACACTGCTTTTGCTCCTTCTCCCCTGCAGCACGCTCCCAGAGCCTGGCCCCAGGGCCCTCTCTGCTCCTGCACTCCTGCCTGTCCCTGCTCACCCAGCTGCAGGCCATCGAGCCCACCGTGGTCAACGCGGGCCACGACCCCGCGCTGCCCGACTGCTCCAGCTCCCTGCTGACCAGCCTGAACGAGCTGGGCGAGAGGCAGCTGGTCACGGTGGTGCACTGGGCCAAAGCCATACCGGGTACACCCCCCCCTCTCTAGCTAGATGTCGTCCAAGGTTTTGGAATTTATTTATTTATTTATTTTTTAAATCTGGGTTCTCAATAAGGCTGGTTGTTTTTTTTTGTTTTTTTTTTCCATTGCACACAATTTATGTTGGCAATAAGACAACATGAACGCTGAACGAACCAACCCAAAAAGTTTGAATATTGACATAAAGGCCAAGGTTATCATTCATACATATGGTTTTCCTATATTCCACATACCTCATATATTCATATATGCATCAAATGTAAACTGTTGCAGAGCAAAGTCTTAAAACTAGTTTGAGCAAAAATCTAACAGAATCTCTGCACATTGCTAATATCTGCCACTAGAGGGCGATGTGTTTGCGTGTAAAACATGAACCGCCAGCTCAGGTTACACATACCCACCGTGTCCTTTGTGTGTGAGGATGTGCAATTATCGTTCACCTGCATGGGGTGACACACACAAAACAAGTGATTTTGTTTCTCCCCCCCCTTCTGCACGGGCAGGATTCCGCGACCTGCACGTGGACGACCAGATGTCTGTGATCCAATCCTCCTGGATGGGTGTGATGGTGTTCGCCCTAGGGTGGCGCTCCTACAACGCTCACCAACAGCTCCATGCTGTACTTTGCGCCAGACCTGATCTTCGACGAGTACGTCAACGCCTAAAACGCCTGCGCCTGTTTCCCCAGCCGTTTTCCCGGCTGAAGTTCGGAAAAAGTTACCCCGACTCCCCCCACCCCCCCCCACCCCCCTTCTTTCTCTATTGAATAAACGGTTTCCCGTCTGCCCTGCCACCCGCAATAACGGTCGACATTGCTAGTTTGTTTATGCATGAGGAAGTTTGAGCCGTCACCAGGCACACAATGTCAGCACACACTTGATCCTCAGAAGTAAACAAGTATATTTTTCCACCCTTCTCCCCGCCCCCCCCCCCCCCAACCCCAGCCTTTGCACCTGCTATACACATAGCCACTAGAGGAATGGGCTGAATACATAATTTATCCCATTTCATGAATTGAAATATCCTCATCAATTTGGCCGAGATCAGAGCTGCCGTCTCTGTATCTCAGGTATTTGCTTTCATCTTAAAAACACCGCCTCACCACTGCGGAAGTGTTTGGGGTGAGGGGGGGGATGGGGGGGGGCTTCACGCAGCCTTCCTGTCATGTGTCTCGGGGTGGCGTTGAGAGGAAATGGGCACGTTTCACTGCTACACCCGTAATTCCCCCCCCCCCCCCCCCGCACGCATCCCATATATACTATTATAAAAAAGTGCCGTTGGGGGGGGGCGCGCCCAAAATGCTTTTCGGCGAATTTAAAAACAGATGAGTCGTAGGTACCCTTTACTGGACACTCCTCAGCTGTGCCGTTGCCATGGGAGAAATAGCGTGGAAGGCTTTGTGGCTTGTTGGCTCGCGAATGGCTCTAGTCCAGACTAAACGTAGGGAGCGTACACAGGAAGACTTAACACAACAAGGGACTCCAGAACACAGGGTCGTCTACACGTTTGCCTGAAGCGTTGTCCAGAAGCGGCTATATTATGAGGAGGTGGGTTTCCCCGCGCTGCCTCTCCGCTGTGTGTGTGTGTGTGTGTGTGTCTGTGCCTGTGTGTGTCTGTGTGTGTGTGTGTGTGTGTGTGTCTGTGCCTGTGTGTGTGTGTGTGTGTGTGTCTGTGTGTGTGTGTGTGTGTGTGTGTCTGTGTGTGTGTCTGTGAGTGTGTGAGAGCTGCGCTTGGTGTGCGCGAGTAAGGTTGTGTTTGGAATCCTAAAGCGAGCCCAGGGTCCCCTGGAGCTGCCCACGTCTGTCTGATGTTTCATGCAGCCGGCAAAGTGCTCATTCAGTCTGCATTAGACCTCTGTCACTCTCGCCGGCTGCAGCCGACCTGAATGGTAATGGATACGCCTGCCCTTGCATCTGACCCTCATTTTTCCCTGCCTCTCCGTCTCGTTCTCATTTTCCATTATCCATCTCTGCTTATTTTTCTCACCTATACCGCAACTTTTTTTTTTTCTTTTTTTTTTTCCTCCTTCTTTCTCGTTCTCTCTCCTCCCCCCCCTCCCCTCCCCTCTCTACGATCCAATCCCATCCCTTTTGTACCTCAACCCCTCCCGCCATGCATCCCCCTCCCTCCCTCCCCCCCCCTCCTCCCCTAAAACACAGGCAGAGGATGCAGGTGTCCAGCATGTACGAGCACTGTGTGCGGATGCAGCTCCTGTCCCAGCGGTTCAGCATGCTGCGGGTCACCCAGGAGGAGTTCCTCTGCATGAAGGCCGTGCTGCTCTTCAGCATCAGTGAGTCCCGCCGGCCCGCCGTCTCCCGCCATCAGTGGCATCAGAGGTTTCTGTTGTTGTTGTTGTTGTGTTGTTTTTTCTCCCCCCCCCCCCGTTCCTCGTGAACCCTCGTGGAAGTGCGATGGCCCCTGTGTGGCATAACCCGCACAGGGGACCTCGACCACCCCTTGCTCCTGGTCTGTCTGGATCAGGATTCACCTTGTGTTGTTGCCCCCCCCCCGGATATGTAAATAGTGACTGGCTGAACGTCAACATGTAGTTATTTACTGTAGAGATTTTCACTTTGATTCAAGTGACGCTTGAGGCTGAGCGGGGCCACAGGCGACAGCAGGATGAAGTGACCCCCCCCCCCCCCCAAAAAAAAAGCCCAAAACAGTTTTGTTCTTTTTTTGGTTTGGTGAAATGAAATGTCGCGTCCCTGGCGCTCCCTTCCCTCCGCAGTACCGGTGGATGGCCTGAAGAACCAGCGGTGCTTCGACAAGCTGCGGACCTCCTACATCAAGGAGCTGGACCGCCTGGCCAGCTACAACGCCGAGACCACCCACACGCAGAGGCTGTTCCAGCTCACTCAGCTGCTGGACTATCTTCACCCGGTAAGGGAATCTCCCGGAGAGAGAGAGAGAGAGAGAGAGTCGCCACAGCCTCCCCCGTCCTGCATCTTAACGTGTGCAGCCCCCCCTCAGCCCCCCCCCCGCCTGTGTGTGTGTGTGTGTGTGTGTGCATGACCGTGTAACATGCGCATTACCATAAACCCCGCTCTCTGTAACGTGGGGATGTGTCCGTGGGGATGAAAAGTACTTCACCGTCTCAACGTGGCCATGAGATAAGCCGCCCCGCCCCCCCGCCCCCCCGCCCCCCCCCACCCCCTCTCTCGCTAAGCGGGGTGCGCAGGGGGCCCGCGGTGGGCCCGCCTGCCCCATTGATGTATTGCCTAACAGATGCGCCGCCGCGTTGAAAAGGTGTGGCGCGGGTCCAGTACTGTGGTACCGCCGCGTGCACGGGGGGGGTCACGTTGCTCTGCTATTTTTGCCCCTCTGTCCGGGTCGCCCACCCGATCAGAATTCTAGATTTTATTTCAGATTCATTTTCTGAAGGTTGCCTAACTCTGTAAGTACATCTTATGAAAATGTAATCCCTAAATGTTTTGGAGGGTGTCCCGAGGGGAGATTTCTGGCAAGGGGCACCCTTGGGTGCTATTGGAGACCAATCGTATAAGGGATAACCTGCGCGCTTGCATAGGCATGCACACACGCGCACACACGCGCCGCACGCGCACACACACACACGCACACACACACACACACACACACACACACACACACACGCCTTGTTGCACTTCAAGCACCATAAACTCTAGAAAACCATTTAGGGGAAGGCTGGGAAGATTCGGTGTCTACTTTTGTTTTGCTGCCAAAGGCATGATGGCTCATATATCAAAGTGTTTTGGGGGTTTTTTTGTGTGTGTATACTTCCATGGTCGTGCAGGAAAGTGTATATATTTTTTTTTTTTTACTCCTCAGTAACATCTCACCAAGATCACAGCTACCCGGACTCACACTCACCCTTCTCCTCTGGTGTGTATTTCTTCTAATGCATTTTCTTTCTCTCCTCCCCTCGCCCTCAGATCATCAGGAAACTCCACCAGTTCACCCTATGACCTTTTCGTGCAAGCCCCAGTCGTTTCAGAACCGGGTCAGCTTCCGGAGATGATCTCGGAGATAGTGAGCGTCCACGTGCCCAAGATCCTCACCGGCGTGGTCAAGCCCATTCTTTTCCATAAAGCCCTCTAGGAACCCGAGCCCATGAGCTTCACGCTTCAGGCACGCAACCACAGCTCAAAGAAGCTCTGAAATTTCCATCCGTAAATCCATTAAATAAAACATTAAGTGAGGGATGAAAAAAAAAAAAAAAAGAGGGGGGTGAGTTTTACGGGGGGTTTTTTTTGTATTCAGACGACGATGTAAGCCGTTTCTCAACTATGGCGTCGTCGTGTGTAAACGCGGGGTGCGTGGGGTGGGTGGGTGAATGACAGGGGGCGCTATGTGGTGGTCCTAAAGAAACAGGACACACAGCTTCTGATAATCTAACTGGTTAACTCTTTGCTGCGTATTCATTGAGACGCACATGGAAGGTTTCTCAAACTACCGCCGTCGATACTATGGTAGGTGTTCAATAAGAAGCAGAACTTACAACCTACATTTTAACTTTTAACTGTTTTTTGTTGCTTGCATTCCACCTCCTATCTGTCTCATGTATGTTCCTCTGTATTTGCAACAGGCATGCAGCGTTTTCTTCTCGATATTGGTTCTGCCAGCAGTGGAGGAAATACATATAGCCTATTAGATCACTGAAAGTGAAACAAGTTTCATGCTTGACTTGATGTCCCCTCTTTCATAACCGAAGGAGGGAACACCATGTGAACTTGGGGAAGGGGTAACTAAGTCAAAATCAAACCAGTAATAGGCTGTAGATGTTTTTAATGCAAGCCAAATATGACGAATTGTGGGCAACTGTGTTTAGATGTCATATTTTGCGGACTCTTGTGCGGTAATGACTGCGGTCCCCGAAATATGGACGCTTCATCAAGAGCCATGGAATCTTTGCATAAAATAACAACTTCTTAATTAATTCATCTCCCTGTAAACGTTGATGCACCGTTTTTCATGTGTCTAACTGACTGACTTTGAAAAAAAAAATACTGTCGATAATCTGTTTGTAATTTTGACAACGACAGAAAAAAAACAACAACAATCCGCTCACTCCCTACCTTATAATGAGGTGGGGGGGGGGGGGGGGGGGGGGGGGGGGGGGATTATTGGTTTGCTATCTTTGTTTAGTGCTGCTGTTTTTTTTTTTAGTTTTCAGTGTCATGGCCAACTACAGCACGTCTTGTCCTTAACGTGAATTGAGGGGTTGTTGGGGTTTTTTCGCGGTTGGAATTTTTCTACATTTTCACACAAGTGTTACTTTAACCCGTGCTTATATAGTCTGTATAATCATGCCAGCGCCGGGGTTCGACGACGTCACAGCCTCGTCAGCGCGCTCCACCGGGACGCCTAGAGACTGCGGAATGGTACCGATGGTGTCCAGCTTTAATGTGTTATCCCTCGATGTGATGCATGAGTGCTAATTGTTCGTAGAGGGGTTTTGGGGGTGGGTGGGTGGGGAGCCAGAATGTAATGACATGATACAAAAACTGCACTTTTTCTTCCCCCCCAAAAGACGCAGATATTTTGAAATGCTTTCTAATGTAAAATACAGTCAATGTTAAAGAACCTTGTCTCGTGTGTTTCAGACGCAGCTAAGTGATGGCTTTAAACACTCCTCCGTAGACTTATAAAGAAAGACTCTGGAGCCATGAAATAGTATCCACCCGAGGCCTGGCCACGACCTCTGAGGCTGCGATCACACCCTCGGCTCAAGAGCCGGCATATTTTATCGATTTCCTTGTCACGTTCATGACAAAGACTTGTTTGCGGGCTCTAAGTGTCTCTCTGTGTTTTACTGCCATCTAGCGGTGCTATTGAAACTGACACGTGAATCAAAATTGAGCCACTCGGATTTGCTGACTTTTGCTATTTGTACAATTACCTAATGTAATTTTACAAATAAACAGCATCCTAAACCCATTTTATTATAGATGTACAGGGGTATAATGTTGCATAATGTTATATATAACATAACATATTCCCAGCAATAAAGTCCTACCATCAAAATTAATACTTTATTGTATGCATAATAAATTCAGGGTTCTACTGTGGCCCTACTTAAAACTAATTAAAACATTTGAAAAAATGGATATTATCGAATCATTTCATCCTTATATAGCAATTTATAAAATGTGTACATTATATTTGTACATATACTCTATCATGGCTATAAATGTTGGTTTGAAAGCATGGCTATTTTTGAATAGAGATAAAAGCCTGACCAGTCTGACTAATCCCAAAGACCATTTCAAGTACCCTTTCCTGACCAAACAAAGTATTTGAGCTTTTCGTCCACGAATTTAGATAAAAGTGAGTCACTTGCTGAAATATCCCCCCTCTAAAAATATTCTCAGCATCGCATGTTCATCTGGTTTTCCTTTAAGAGGAATGGCATATTGTGCGTTTGCAATAATCAAAAATGCATGTGTTGTTGTTGTTGACGTTTGAACTCTTGTTTAGATCCCGTTTTATTTCGTGTGCCAGTCCTGCATTAATATTACATTCGGCTCCGGCGGCCCAGAATGCTTATTTTTCCCTCGGTCCCTGTTGGGTAGCAACCAGCAGCCAGCCACTCGCCCAGCCTCTAAACAGTCAAAAGTAGTTCCACGCCCGACGAAGAGCAGCAAGCGGCAGAGCGGCTCTCGTCTGGGCGTAAACAACACGCGGGGCTTCCACGCCGAACCAAAGGGGGGCACGGCTCCCGCACGTCGGTGGCCATGACCGTCAGCGGCCTCCGACGGCTTTCTCAACGAGGTAACCCAACACCCCGCAGTGCCAGGCTGACATGGAAAAAGGGGCGGCTGGCATATGGGCAGAGAGGAGGAGGAGGAGGAGGTGGTGGTGGTGGTGGTGGAGGTGGAGGAGGTGGGGTGGGGGGGAGAGGAGACGGGGGCGGCTAGGCTACATGCTGCCAATAGAGCCACGCAGAGCGTTATATAAAAGCCAAGTGACAATAATTACTTTAACACGGGCGCGTTTGCATAACTCATGGTTACAGTGACCGGGAAACAATTAGACCGTAGGTGGTGAGTTGACACTTGTGAATGGGGCTGTTCCTGTGGCCGGGTCTAATGGACGACGACTCCTAACCCAAGCAGTCCATTAACAACCAATTAACTCCCTATTAATATTTTACCAGACAGGGCCCCTCATCCTGGCGTGTTTTAAGGGGCTTTTCCCAGGAGTGTTTGAACATGAGCGGCTTTTAGCGCAGCATAAAGAGGCCTGTGTAATGGGCTGGAGAAGGAGGAGTGGCAACCCGATAGCACTGAAAGGCAAAGGGGACGAGAGAGGGAGAGGGAGAGAGGGAGACAGACTTTTGCAGCTGGCCCGCTTCGTGCTAAGCCAGCCTTGGCAAGTTGGGCCAAGTCGACTAGGTAAAATGGTATGCTGTATTTAGGAAATCCATGTTAGGGCTCAGTCACAAGACTTGACACGAATGAGGGCCCGTGCGCTGCCTGTTCAACACGCATCGCCATGTTGCAGTATGCAGAAGGCCCCGACTCGGTGAATAATTAGGATTTCTTTTTTTCCCTTCTCTCCCTTTCTCTCTCTCTCTCTCTGTCTCTCTCTCTCTGTCTTGTTTACCCAAAATGGCGGTCAGTTGGCCTGTCGGGGCCTCAGCAGTCTAGCTCTGGGTTTCATACCCGTCAGAGAAATGTGGATTAGGGCTTACAAAAGGAATGTCTGTCGTTATGTTCTGAACTGTCTGGCGCTGTTTGCCGAAACGGTTCCCGGCTGCGTGGACACTTAAAGCGCGGACCGGGGGAAACTCCCTGCCATGAGAGAGACAGAGAGAGAGAGAGAGAGACAGAGAGAGAGAGAGAGAGAGAGACGAGACGGACAAGGGAGCCGGAGAGAGAGAGAGGGGCCATTATGACTGGCCTGGAGCTACTCCCAGTGGATGAAGCATTTGTCTTCACTCTAAAGTATGATTTATATTTCCACCAGTCAGTAGGGTTACGTTTTGTCACCGCACACCAAAAGGACTCTCTCAAAAAAAAAAAGAAAGACAGTGGCAGGAGCGGCACAGGCACGTGTGCGGGAGTAGATTAAGAAGGAGAAAAATGCGGTGATTGGAGTTTTTTTTTTTTTTTCTAACGCCGTCCTCTTGTCTCTTCCATCTCCTCCAGTGTCCCCCAGCAGCAGCACCCCCCCCCCCCCCCCCCCCCGGCCTCGCCGCCTGGTTTGAGATCAATTTCAGTATTTATTAACTTTTGTATAATCATACGTTCTCGAAACATTCCCCCTAATTTATCAGCAAGCGCGTGTGTGCTGGTGATTAACAGAAAGAGGCACACACACAAAAAAAAAATTCAGGCGGTTGTATCAGGTTCCTTCCACTGGGTGTAGATGTGGTCTTAGATTTCTCCCAGGGCTGCTGGTTAACTTGTGTGTGTCTCTGTGTCTGTGTGTGTGTGTGTGTGTGTGTGTGAGAGTGTGTTGTCTGCCTGAGTTGGCTTGTATGTGTGCGTGCATATTCTGCATGCACGTATGCTTTCATGTGTGTGTGTGTACGTGCATGCCTGTGTGTGTGTGTGTGTGTGTGCCTCTGCCTGTGCATGTCTGTCTACCTTTGCGTGTGTGTGTGTGTGTGTGTGTGCCTGTGCATGTGTGTGCGTGTCTGCCTGTGTGTGTGCATGCATGCGTGTGTGCGTGTCTGCCTGCGTGTGTGCGTGCATGCCTGTGCGCGTGTGTGCGTGTCTGCCTGTGTGTGTGTGTGTGCGTGCATGCAATGCCTGTGTATATGTTCGTCTGCCTGCGTGTGTGTGTGTGTGTGTGTGTGCATGCACGTCTGTGCACGCAGGGCTGAGAGTGCAGTGAGGAGTAGAGGAACTTCAGAATTTAATTTCCCCCAGCTCCAGATATTACACCCCCGCTCCACTCTGTTTTTATTGGAACTGAGACCAAAAAACACCAAGTGTTTATGATGCATTAAAACTCAGGGGGGGAGGGAGTGTGTGTGTGTGTGTGAGTGTGTGTGTGTGTATATACGGGGAGTAGGGGGGTGGGGGTGGGGGGGGCAAAGTGGTGAATTGTAAATCTATACGTTTGCCTTAGTCTCCGAGAGGCCATTCATTATTTTAGAGAAGAACGCGCGTGTGTGTGTGTGTTTTATGAAGACTGATGATTGCTTTGCGTTGCGAAATCCTGTTTATGTAGGACAGTGTTGACGTGGCCCTCTTCGGGGTAGGGAGATACAGGGAGAGAGAGGGGGGAGAGAGAGGGAGGGAGGGAGGAAAATAATGACGGAACCCCCAAAATCCGGAGGTAACGGGGGGGGGGGGGGGGGGGGGGGTGGGGGGGGGGGGGGGGGTGATGGGAGGGGAAGGGTGGAAGGGGAAGTGAGCAGGCAGGAGTGTTTGAGGTTGCAGGAATTTTTCTGCATTAGCCTAATGACCGTTTGTTTGAACACACTGCTGGGCGAAGGCACCACATTGCGTTTGATTAATTCAGCTTTTTGTTGTCGGCCACCTGTTAATGATGTACAAAAGAAGAGAGGGGAGCTTTCCGCCACTCTCGCGGACGGCGTGTGTGACGACTGTTCTCTGTTCTCCCAATTACTCCTCAGCAAGCGAGCCGCCAGCCTCTGGATACCTGCAGACACATTAGCCACCTCTAATTAGAGCAGGTACCCTCTCTGTCAACATAAGCACGGAAAACAGCTGCGATTAGCTTTCTTTTTCTCCTGCCCTTTCTGCCTCTCTGCTTCTCTCTGTGTTTCTCTCTCTCTCTCTCTCTCGCCTCTCTCGCTCCCCCTCCCTCTCTCTCCCTAGCTGCAACTAGGCTGTCCTCTCCCGCCCCCCCAGTCTCTGACCACAACCTTTGTCTTTTCCTCTGCTTACTTTTCTTCTCTAATTTCCTCTCTTCTTTCTTTCTCCCCTTTCTCTCTCCCCCGCCTGCCCCCCGACTCCCCCCCCCTCTCCTCCCCGCCTCTCTCTCTCTCTCTCTCTCTCTCTCTCTCTCTCTACACCCTTCCCTTTGTGAGTTGTTCTGCTCATTGCGGTAGAACCCCCCCTCCTCCACCCCCCCCCCCCCCCCTCCAGATATGGGCCGGTTCATTATATCCGTGGCAAGAAGCATGTCCCTAACCCGGCCAGCCTCTGTGGGCCAGCCAAACCCGATGTGACAGACCCAGCCACAGCTCTCATTTACAGCCATCACAGGACAGATTTCCCCTGCGCAGCGTCCAGTCTGCAGTCTGATACAAGGCGCCCGTGGTCTTGTGTGAGTGCGCGCACGTGTGTGCGTGTGTGTGTGTGTGTGTGTGTGTGTGTGTGTTTGTGTGTGTGTGTGTGTGTGTGTGTGTGTGTGTTTGTGTGTGTGTGTGTGTGTGTTTGTGGGAGCATTGTTGTGTGGATGCACGCGAACGGTAGGTTGTGTGTGTGTGTTTGTGTGTGTGTGTGTATGGGGGGGGGGGGGGGGGGATTTGTTTGGGGGTGTGCGTGCATGCATCTGTGTGTGTGTGTGCGTTGTGTTTTTGCGTGTGTGTGTGTGTGTGCGTGTGGGGGCATTGTTGTGTGGATGCACACGTACGGTAGGTTGTGTGTGTGAGTGTGGGGCGGTTTGTTTGGTGGTGTGCGTGTGTGTGTGTGTGTGCACGCACCCCTTTGTGTGTGTGTGTGTGTGTGTGTGTGCATATCCCTGACGGACAGGGCTTCAGATGAGGAACAGCGTGGCCCTGTTCTGTGCCAGTAGTGATCCTTGAAACAATGTGTTATGTGATTACTGGCCTATCCGCGCCAGCGTAACTGAATGCGTTCTGCATACAGCGGCCCTGCTTCTCCACCGTTGTACCGCTCTCCACCGCTGCCTCCTTCTTAAGTGCATGCTTTGCGCAACAACGTCCACTGCTTGTGTTTGTGCGTGTCGGGGCGACTCTGGGGCACGCACAGACCCAGGGAATTCTGGGTCTGCAGTCAAGCCATCTGCGTGTCTCTCTCTCTCTCTCTCTCTCCCCCCCCCCCCCCCCCCCCCTCCCACCGCTAATATCCTGTATTCTCATCTCTCCCTGTATAATCTCACTCCCCTCTCGCCTGTTCCCTGGATCGCCTCTCTCCCGTCATGTATTTTCCTCTCCTCATCTCCTCTGCCCTCTCATGTCTTCTCCTGTCCTTTCTCTCCCCCCCCCCCTCCGCCCCCCCTGTCGTACCTCCTCGTCTCCTTCGTCCTCGTTCTATCTCCTCTTCAGATCTCCCATCATCTCCTCTCCTCTCCTCTGTCGTTTCCTCCTTTCTTTCTAAATATTGTCGTTGGAGCCGTAGCCCCCGGGCTTGGGTTTGTGTCACACCGCGAAGGTCAACACACACACACACACACACACACACACACACACACACACACACACACACACACACATGCACACAGATGCACACGCACACACACTGTCTCTCTGTCTCTCTCTTAATCTTCCCTCGCCCTCCTTTACACAGTTTTCAAATAATATCCCTGACAGCCCTTAGAGGGCCTGATTGTTTTACGGGAAATCATGTCACAGGTCAAATGATTGAATTATTAATGGGAGTTGCAGTGCAATAACAATCTGGTCGTGTCTATTGTGATTCCGATGTGATACTCTCTGGCCCATTTAAGCCTAACCTGATACTGCCATGTTACAATCCAAATCCAATAACGCAGACTCTGCAAAATATTGTTTCTTCTCCTCCCCCTCCTCCTCCTCCTCCTCCTCCTGCTCCTCTATTGTTTCATCTGCGGGAGCGGAGCTACCAGACGCTCGCAGCCTCACAATGGATGATATTAGAGAGGCGTATCGACTGCTCAGCCCAACCCCAAGGACGCAGCAGTGGGCCTCCATCAGAATGTTCATGAGAAACTAAATCACAATCAGAGGACACTTTCACAATAAACTAATCTATAGAGATGTGTGGTTGTGCGCGTGCGTGCGTTATGTGTGTTGGTGTGTGTTTCTCAGAGTGTTGGCGTGTGTGTGTGTGTGTATGCACGCGTGCGTGTGTGTGTGTATGTGCGTTTGTGTTGTGTGTTGATGTGTGTTTCTCAGAGCATTGCCGTGCGCGCGCGTGTGTGTGTGTGTGTGTGTCTCGTTTCAGTCATTCCAAGCAAAACTATAATCCCCCCCCCCCCCCCCCCGTATTTACCTTGCCAGATATGGATTTAGTTTTTCCGAGCCATAACTGGAAATCGACCAGGTGAATTCAAAAAAAAGCGTTCACGGCTCATGTGGAAATTAAAAAAAACGTCGCTCATTTGCTGATGCTGTGTCGGAGCGGACACTCGGCACCGACGCGGACTCGTACCTTTGAGAGTCGACGGGCCGTGCGATGAAGGTCACAAATGTAGGTCAGCCTGTGCTGCTCCAGGGTGACCAGACCAGGGCCTTGTGTTGCCGCTCCTCGTCCCCCCATGTTCTCCCATGTTCAAATATATTATCATAAACCCCCCCGTCCCCCTGTGCTGACGGAGTCTCAGCCCCCGGACTCAGGGTGCATTCTGGGTATGTTTTGAGAATGGCCGTAGAACAACACACGGCCGGAGACATAAGGTCACCCCTTTAGCCTTTATTACTGGCGAAGGGTGCCAGAAAACACAACCCTTTTTTTTCATTTTTTTTTTCAGGGTTTCCTCAAGACCCCCCCGAACCCCAGCAGCGCGCTCCCGGGCGGGGCGAGTCCGTCGCGGGCGCGAGCGGCCCGTGTTACTGCAGTTGCTGAAAACTGCTGAAAACTTTTGTTATTTTATCATTTGCGCACGCCTTTTCATCCAGTCCCCAGTGGGGTGGAGGGTGGGGGGGGGGGGGGGGAAACCCGCCGGGATTACAGGATTAAAACAAAGCAACATGTTTGTTGAAACGTTTAATATCGACATTCCTTCTCCGCCGCGTTGAGGTACGCCTGCCGAAACTAATATCGCAGCCCGTGGAAGAAGAAAAAAAAACAACAAAATGTTATAATGGCTTTCGGTTTCGTATTCCTCTGTGATGACGGGCCTTCGATGTCGAGCTCTATCAAGCTGGTTTACGTCATTATGCACGCTCATTACAGCCCCGACAGAAGTTTTCCATCTGGGGTTAGTGGAGCCCCCCCCCCCTGCCTCCCCCCTCCCCGCCTCCCCCCCTCCCCCCCTCCCCCCCTCGGTGGGCCCTCGCACCACGTTAGCCCTTGCGCCCTCCCCTCCGTTCTCCGAAAGCTCGTTAGAACCCGGCACCAGAACACCACATCCCCACCACCACCACCACCACCACCACCACCACCCAATGAGAGATCCTCCATCGTTGTTGTGTGTGTGTGTGTGTGTCTGCGTGTGTGTCTTTGCGTGTGTCTTTGTGCATCTTTGTGTTTAGATGTTTTAATTTGACTCGACTTCATTACGTCCTGCCGTCGTTTCATTTTCTTCTTTTTGCGGAAGAGGGGGGGGGGGGAGGGGAGGGGGAAACGAAACAAACCCCGACACATGTAATTACCCGCGTGACTCAAAACATAAACATAAGCTTGGCGTGTGCGAGGCTACGCTCCCAGCGGCGGACTAATTGTAACTTTCTGCTTTCTCCTTCAGTGCCCGTGTTATGTGATAGCTCACAGCCACGCAGACACACAAACGCACACAGACACACACACATAGACACACACGCACATAGACACACACGCACACACACACACATACAAACACAAACGCACACATACACACATGCATAGACACACACTCACAAACACAGGCACACACACACAAACACACACACGCACAGATACACACACACACACGCACGCACACTCTGCTACCCAAAGTTACCCGAAGTTGGCCTACGCTGTGCGCAAACCCAACCCCTGTCGTTTCTTTCATTTTGCAATATATAATGTAATGCCTCGAAACATATGCTACGCCTCAGATGTTGTTTACGGCCATGACTCTATGAAATAATAATAATAATGAAAGCTCAACGTTGCTCGCGCTAACCAGGGGGGCGATAACAGCCAGTGCCGTAAAGCGCTTTAGTGAGGTGTGTCCGCTGGACTTTGTTCAGTGGAGCAGCAGTGAACCCCGGTAGTGGTAATAACAGCGGCCTTATGAGTAACACTTCACAGCAAATTGTAAAATAGCAGCTCTTCATCACCGCTCTTGAGCTCTTGGCCCGGGTCGACGTCTACTGTACTGTACTTGGCATCCAGGGGGTGCTGTAGCCCCCCCCCCCCCCCCCCCCCCCCCCCCCGCCATCTCCTCTCCTCTCCTCTCTGGCAGAACACGAAAAACCGCAACGCCATGAACGCCATGAACGGTGTCTCGGTCCTGGTTATGCGCACGCACGCACACGCACGCACACACACACACACACACACACACATCATTCCACACATTACTTCCCTCAGCTCCTCGTTTGATGTGTGAGAGAGGGAGAACTGGCCCTCTGTTCCGCTGGTGTGTGTGTGTTTTTTTTATATTGCTCACACAGCAAAGTGTGTGTGTGTGTGTGTGTGTGTGTGTGTGTGTGTGTGTGTGTGTGTGTGTGTGTGTGTGTGTGTGTGTGTGTGTGTGCATGCATGCGTGCGTGCGTGTGTGTGTGCGTTTTTTTCCAGTGTGTTTAAGTAAGGGTGTGAATTTATGTGCGTGTGTGTGTGTGTTATTGCGAGCATGTCCGTGGATGGGAGATTTGTGTGTGTGTGTGTGTGTGTGTGTGTGTGTGTCGTGTGTGAGAGAGCTGGAGCTTTTGCTCTTCAAAGGCAGTGGAGGGGGTGCGTTACTTAAAGGCTATTAAACCTGGAGCTCTGTTCACTGTAGTCGGTAGAGAGAGGCAGCTAAAGAGAGAGAGAGAGGGAGGAAGGGTGAGAGAGATGGATTGAGAGAGAGAGATAAAGAGGGAAAGAGAGAGAGGGAGTGAAACAGAGAGGGGGGAAAGAGATGAAGTGAAAGAGAGAGGGGGAAAGAGAGAGAGAGTGGCAGCGAAACAGAGAGGGGGAACAAGAGCGAGAGAGGCAGCAAAACACAGAGAGAGAGTGGAGGGGGGGCAAGAGAGATGAAGCGAAAGAGAGAGGGAGAGAGAGAGGCAAAAAGAGAGAGCGAGAGGGAGAGAGAGAGAGTGAGAGAGAAGCAAAAAAGAGAGCGAGAGGGGGAGAGAGAGAGCAGCCTGCTGAGACAGACAGAACGATACAGGCATACCTTTGAACTGGGAATCATGTGGGAGTTCACATTTTCACAAGTGCTGCAGGACTGAAAACAATGTTTCGGCGAGTCCCTCCGCATGTTTTCTCTTCCCCCCGCTAAGGGCCAGCACACGGAGAATCTGTTTGGGATTTGGCCCGGCGGCGTGATATTACAACCCCACAGCACATAATCCAACACACTGACTTATTAAAGTATGACCATAGCAGCTCCCCGGGGGGATATATAACATGCATACATGCTGTCTCCAGCACACACACACACACACACACACACACACACACACACGTGTACACACACACGCACGCACACACACACACACACACGCACGCATGCACACGCACGCATGCACGCATGCACACACAGACACGTATAAGTACACACGCTCACATGTTAAGACGCACACGTAAATACACACACACACACACACATGCACAGCCACAAATGTAGTTATAGACTCGCTTACACATTCCTGCGGTACGCATACACTGCGGACATCTCCCAGCAGTTGTCCGCACTTACGCACACACACACACACACACACACACACACACACACTCCCCATGGCTCGTATAATGGCGTGTTAACTCTCTCGGCAAGCACGGCACACAAACCTCACCCGCAAATCAATGCATTAATAGAGTTTCATCCCTTCATCACACGTCTCCTGGCCTGCAGTGCAACCAATATTGTTTGTGTGTGTGTGTGGGTGAGCGTGTCAATGTGTGTGTGT
>JAXIVH010000085.1:0-69623 GCA_036785325.1 Urophycis tenuis | reverse complement strand
AATTAGAAGTACTTTGCGACTTTATTTTAATCTTCCCCAGGGTGAGAAAAACCTTAAAGCTGAATTTCACAAATCTTCCCCATTAGTTTTATCCAAACTAATTTACACGTAGGAAAAAAGGTAGAAACCCAAAGACATTATCAAGACAAACCATAAAAATACAAATTTAAAAATCTCTCTCGGTGCATGGACTCACATGCTCTTGATTTTTTATTTTTTTCTTACACATTTCTCAAACTTTGTGACCGTCGGTTGAAAATTTGAAAATAAGAAAAAAACAATAGCACATTTATAAAATCAGCACCAATTCATATATAACTTTTATTTAAAATGTAGATAACCATTTCAACATTAATATGCTGGATTTCAAAAGAGAAAAAAAGGAAAAAAAAAAAAAAAGGATATTTTCTTCAAATGCACTGTTAAGTCATACTCCACACAGTGGCACTACCAGGAGGGAAATCAGCTCACTTTCTCGGGACGGGGCGATGCATCTTACAGGGGGGGGGGTACAGGTGTAGGGAGTGATCCGAATCTTTGGGTAAGCGTGAACACTTACTGTTTTAAACTGTAAAGGAGGCGTTGGGCCAGTCTCGGGGGAATCTTCACAGCACTAAAAGGGTTTTCCTTGACTCTACGGTACATCTCAACATCGGGACCACCAGTGGCCTTAGGACCACACGTCAGGTCCAACAAGAAAGGGGGCTTAGAAACTTAAAAATCAAGAGTCGGGGGAGGGGGGGGGGGGGGTAAAAAATAAAGAAAGACCTCTAACACATTACAAGCAAGCTACTACAGTCCGTTTATAAATTACTACTTCACACCTGGTTACTTAGTACTATTATAAAAAGGGTTAGACATAAAAAAGTTTTTTAAGTTAACACACCAATCCATCCCCATTTGAGAAAAAAAAAAAAAAAAAGCCAAAAAAAAAAATAAAAGGACTATTATGGATTTTTATTTAGACATGTCTGAGCTCTAATAGGTTTGGTAGTGGCCTGTCACTATGGATTCTGAGCAGGAAGAGCTTACCCAAGGTTATAAAAAGTAAATATTTGAAACAAAGTCCTCTCTGAGCAAGCAACACTGAGCGTGGGGGTCCTTGGTCCACGTGGAGTAACAAGCCAGAAATGTTCTCTCTACAGACACACTTCTGCTTTCGCATCTAAAACTCTCTTTAAATACAAAGGCGCCTCCACTCTTCTCCCAGCTTCCTTAATATCTGTTTAAAACATTGACACTCCGAGGACCTGGGGACCGTGTGAGAGAAGACTTCAATTAATCATCAGTCGAGAGCAAACAGAGGCACTTGAGGGTAATCAATACCCCATAACAGTCTCTTTAAATGGTGAGAAAGCACCTCTTAATGGCTAATCTGGCCGCTCGATACCAGCTGCCATCGCCGCAGCTGTTGACTACACTTTTATTTATGTTCAAATTGCAGGGTTTCCATCAGCGTGCTTTAAATGTCGATACTTTACCGGGGAAAAAAAGTGTGGTTTGGTGGCCCGGGCGCGTTCTATGTGAATGAATATAGCAAATGATACTAAGTGAACGGTTGATGGGGGGGGGGGGGGGCTGGGATCGATGGGGCAGGTTGATTACAGCTAGGTTTCCCCCCGCGTCCTGCGGTCAGGGCTGTTATTACCACGGTACATGGCTGCCCAACCGTGAGGAGAGAGAGAGAAGGCAGACCAAAACAAGACAACGGGAAGAAACCAGCAGAAAGCCAAGAGTTTCTGTAGCGCCAGAGTTAAACCTGGGAAGAAACCAGTCTGAGGCTGCACAAAGCTCTTGGCTGCCACCCCAGTGAAGAACTTGGAGAAGTCCTCCACGCGTCGACGCACAAAGTATTCTATTCGGGTCTTAGTGGATCAGCCCGTCTAATTTGTAGCAAACGGGTGGCGAGAGGAATGCAGAGAATATTATTATTTCACCAACCGACCGGCGGAGCTGAATGCATAAATAGGAATTGGCCGTGAGTGAAGAAGTGAATTATAATAACTCAGATGATAAATATCGACTTCCTCTTTAACTATTTAGAACGTGGCAGATGCTGCATTTTTGAACACTTCCCGAAAGAGACGCATTCAATATTGAAGGCCGGCCTGCCACTCGGCCGGCATGTGTGTTTGGGGGGGGGGGCGAGCGCTCGGACCAAGTGGCTGCTTACCGATTCATCCATAATGGAGGCCGGGTCGAAGTAGTCCGGCTTCAGCTCCGACCGCTCGCGGGCGGGTTCTTAGAGGAGGCTGGAGGAGAGAGCAGCGTTAGCACAAGGACGCTCTGACAGAGCCACCCACCCACACGCACACGCGCACGCACACACAACAAAACAGCCCAAACGCTAACCTCTGAAAAGGTTCAAATGACGACCTAGAAAAGTCTTGAGTTTGAGTCTAAAAGTGCAAATAGAGTTAAAGCAACCAAACGCTAAAATACACTGTTGATGGGATTGTCGGGAGCAGCGGACGAACACCTCACCAGATCATGTCCATGGTATCAAAGTCCATGCCCTCGTTGAGGTCGTCCATGCGGCCTTCAGAAGACATCATCACGTCCTCCACGATGGGCTCCTCGTCCTCCTCCATGAGCCCGGTACCACGGCGACTGTGGAACGCAAACAAACAGACGGCTATAGCGGCTGACCCCCCGCCCAGCGCGTGGTACCCACCCCCTGTGGAGCGCGGGTGCAGTGAGGGGGTGGGGGTCTTACATAGCGTGCTGCAAGTTGGACCTGAGCTTGGCGTAATTCATGGCTCTCTCCTGCTGCTGGCGGGCCTCCTCCTGTTGCCCTCTGGGCCAGCATCCACGTCACCTGAGAAACTGAACACACACACACACACACACAGAACACAGACGGTCACACGTTAGCAGAGCTCTGACTGCAGTCAGCAGTCCCAACACTAAGGTAGCCTTGCTGGGCCGTTGCCAGTGAGAGGAGAGAAAGAGAGAGAAAGAGGTCCCGTTGGGCAGCTAGGTCCGTCTCCGTCGCCACGGGCCTCCGGCGTTGGCACGCAGCAGAAGCCATTCCCTTTTACTATTCTTTTGCTGCTAAAATTAATGGCACACAAATAGGAAATTACACATTACCGTGGACTAATGTGTTTTGGCAGCGTCGCGGGATCTCTAGCCCCCGTGTACAGAACCCAAAGAAACGCATTACCATTAAAATGGGCCCATATGCTGGGAGACTTCGGTAACGCTCCATTTCCCCGACCCTCCCAGGAAGAAATCACGAGATAAATACAGTGTCAAAACAGCACCAGACAACTGACTTAAACAAAGGACCGCGGGGCTCCTCTGACAAAAACCGCCCGGTAGGTACGGAATGGCATTCGGTCATGAGAATACTCTGACCGCTCACCGGGTCAAGGGGAGGAATGCCCTTTATATACACACACACCACGGGAGAGGCGGTGGCGGGGGTGGGGGGGGGAGGTGCACTCACTTGTAGTCCATGGGTGTCTGGATGTGCTGGGGCGTCTGTTGTTGATGGTGCTGTGGCGTGTGTTGATGGGGGGGGTGGCGGCGGCTGGTCGTGGGGCAGGGGGTACACCCCCATGTAGCTGTCGTCGCGGCCCCTCTTGGGCTCGCGCATGGCGGTGGAGGTGAGGTGGGGCGAGGGCATCATGACCGGGGTCTGCTGCATGCTCTGCTGCCACACCTCGCTGCTGCTGCTGCTCTCCTCTGGGTGAGGGAGGGGGGGGGGGGGGAGAGAGGGGGAGAGAGAAGAATGAGTCTGCGTCCACCGGGGGGAAGCGGAACGTGATGGGACTCGCCGGTGTTTTGTTCGCTCGCGGTCTCGTTTCGCGCGCCGCCGTGGCGTACAGATGGCGCGTAAAGTTTAGGGCTGTAATGAGACGAGGGGAAGTAAAGCGCGGCAGGAATGGTCTTTCGCGGCTACGCGGTGACACGGGGAGTCGTGTTTTATTTAATTACCACACCCGGCGTATTCAAACGGCGGATGAGCGCGGCCCCCCAACAAGACTGTTGGCAGGCAGCTGTGGGCTTGAGGGATGATATATTGGAAATTGTGTGCTTTTCCTTTTAATGTCGACTGCTGCAGAAGAGAGCCATGATTTGTACCAATTCATTATTTCCATGAATTGGATTTGGTAAAGCGTGTTTACTGAACCACGGATTTCTTTGATCGTTTAAATATAACGGCTCTCATGAGGGGGCAAAATGCCCCAGAAAATATAATCCAGGGGAGAACTTGGCCGCACGCAGGAACACACACACACACGCACACAAGCTCCCATGCCAAAGCAACAGCTCAATTAACATTTGGACCTCGGGTTCCACTAAACAAGCATGGCATGTATCCATTTGTTTAAAAAAAATCGGCCATTTTACGGAGTCGTACGCACGCACATGTTGACCCGGACGCTAATCTGGACGACCCCGCTTTAAGCGGTAAGATGGAGCTCCATCTTGTGACCCTCCCACCATCTGCTGCATAATCCCTTCCCCCAGCGCAGAGGCTAGCTGGGCCAAACTGGGGGGGGTGGGGGCCTCATCTGGGTTAATCCAGGTCTCAGCGCTGCCTTCATAACATAGCAGTGGGGGCAATATTACAGCCCTGTATGGGGGGAGTGAGGGGGGGGGGGGGGCTTTTCCTTTGAGCCAAGCTACTGATGAAGTTGATGGGCGAGATAACAGGACTCCGCGGGGTCACACCGCAAGACAACAGCCCGGACCCCACGGCGGTAAAAAAAAAAGAGGCTAGCGCTACCAAAAGACATCGGAGAAAAAACGCCCGAGGAGATAAAGACGTGCAGAACCCGGCTTTAAAAACCCGAAGCCCGCCCCAGAGACAATATGTAGTTCAACCAAGATAAACTTAGAGGAAAGTCTAAAAATACAGATATATCATTCTCTTCATGTCTTGCCTCTGGGGGTCCACCATAGCCTGGAAAAAAAAAACGCAACGTGTCTGGAGTGTGATTAATGCCCCTGCTCCACATATAGGGTACCTTCGGGGAGCTTCCGCTTGGCGGCGGCAGTGGTGGCGGCGGCGGCGGTGGCGGCGGCTGCGGCAGCCGCGCTGGTGGCGGCGGCAGCGGCGGCGGTGGGGGGCTTGGCCTTCTTGGAGCGCACCGAGGAGCCGCGGCTCGAGTAGCCGCTCATCACCGACATGGTGTCGTCGTCGCCGCCCGCCTGCAGGGAGTTCCGGTACGAGATGAGGGGGAGCCAGCAGTCCTCGCGCTGCAGGGCCATCTGGAACGTCATGAAGCGCTCCAGGTACATGTGGCTGGGGAGGGGGAGGGGGGGTGGGGGTGAGGGAGGGAGGGGAGGGAGGGAGGGGGGAGAGGGACAATCAGTCAGTCAGACAGGGGCCGGCTTGTTTTAGCAACGGCCGCGCACGCACATACATACACAGAGGATAACAAATCAAAACGGCCCAAGCACGCAAAGCCAGGTGCACATTGCGACTGCGGAGGAAGAAGCAGGGCGAGAGAGAGAGATAGAGAGAGAGAGAGAGACAGCCTTGAACCAAGCAGGGGTGCAAAACAGATGCGAAACGTGAAGATCAGATACACAGACAATAACAGAGCAAGAGAGTCAGAGAGAGCGAGAGAGCAAGAGAGCTGGAGAGAGCGAGAGACAGCCTTGAACCAAGCACAGGGGCACAACTAAACAGCCGTGGCGACGGGTTGTCACGGACACCTGTTGCGCCGAGACACGCGGACTTACACAGTCCTCTTGTCCTGCCTCATCAGCTTGGAGGAGAACTCGCTCAGGATGTCCAAGAAGGCCAGGTGAAGGGGAGGGTTGCCTTCCCCCTGGGGGCTCGGTTCCTTGAATGCAAACTCGATTCCGTCCCTGAAAAGAAACACACACACACACACGCACACACGCCAAACAGTAAATCCCAGCGCGTCATGTCATAATTTACTCCCCCCACCCACCCACCCACGCCATGTGATTTCCGTGCGAAACCAATGTTGCCTTCTCAGAATACACACATCTCAGTGATATAAACACCGGTGGCTTCCGGCGCTGGAGAATCCTCAGCACGCCCGTGCTTACAAATGGAAGTGCCAAATTCAAAGAGGGCAGCCCTCCCGGCGGGGCTCCCCGCTCCCCCCTCCCCCCCCCCCCCCACCCCCACCCTGCCCCGGCTAAGCCTCTTGAAAGGACATACCGCGGGGCTCACATGCACCGCGGAAACACGGCAACCAGGAGGTCATCCGTCTCCGGTTTTTGACGGCGCCCCCCGTGGCAAGGCCGGTAATCTAAGACATGCGTGGCGCAACGAGAGACGGTTTGAGGGGGGGGGGGGGGGGGGGGGGGAGCAGGGGGGAGGAGGAGGGCGAGGAGGTCTTACTTGTGCAGCATGGCGATGGCGTCCCTGGTTTTGACCTGGTCGAGGCCGAAGGTGAGCGAGAAGCGGCGCGCCAGCTCCTTGATGCCGCAGAACGACGAGGACGAGCGGTCGAACCCGTGGCCCAGTTCAGACAGCATCTCGTTAAAGAGCTGCGGGGGGGGGGGGGGGGGAGCGAGACGACGTGAGCAGGTTTTAATAGAGTTAACACCTGTGGCATCCCCTCTTCTCGTTTGTGTGTGTGTGTGTACGTGTGTGTGTGTGTACGTGTGTGTGTGTGTGTACGTGTGTGTGTGTGTACGTGTGTGTGTGTACGTGTGTGTGTGTGTGTGTGTGTGTGTGTGTGTGTACGTGTGTGTGTGTGTGTGTGTGTCCGTGTGTTTTAACAGCCGCCGTGCACCGACCTGCTGCAGACTGAGGATGAGCGTCTTGGCACACTGGATCTTGTCGATCTGCCGAGTTTTGCTCATGGTCTCCTTGATGATGTCGCCGTAGTCGTTGTAATACTGGAGGGCAACAACACGTCGACGTCAGTCATCACATCGGGCCAGCGTGTAACAACCACGGGGCCGCGAGAAACACGTCCGCTGGTCTCCGGCGCCTTACCCTCATGTACTGCTTGAAGATGTCGGCGCCGGTCTTCATCTCCACCACGCAGTAGATGATGAGCTTGCAGTAGGCCGCCAGCAGGTTCCTCCTCTTGTGCAGCGCTTCGATTTTCCCCGCCTCGTCGTCCTGCTGCCCATCTGGCGACGTGCGACCGAGAGAGCAGAGGCGTCAGCGCGCCGCGTGGTTTTCATTACGCACAGTAAGCTGCTGCTGCTGCTGCTGCAGCGGTGGCGGGGCGGGCCTCTGATTACACGCCAAATTAAAAAAGTGCGGCGGTGACCTTTCCCCAGCACTATGACCACTGAGGGTTTAGAGCCCAGTGTGGGTTCAGGGAGTGTAAGTGTACAAGTAAAAATGGGTCTGAGGAGTGCGTGTCTGTTACATACATGCAAAGACGAGCGACCATGTGTTTATGTTTGATCTATGGACGGTTTTATAGCTGCATGATCATTGGCTTTGTCGCATCCAAAAAAAAAAAAAAACCCAAAAACCTAAAAGCGACCATTGACACGTCAGCGTTTCCTCCACGGCGCGGCTGGGAACGGGAGCGAGCGCGCGTGAGCCTGAGCCGCGTGTACCTGTGCTGTTGGTCTCGTCGTCCTGGTCGATGAAGACGTGGTTGAGGATGAAGGAGAGCAGCTCCACCTGCAGCGAGTCTTCGGGGGAGTAGACGAGGGGCTCCAGGTGCTCCCGGCCACCCGACACCATCTGGTGGCTGAAGATGAGCAGCACATCACACAGGATGGTGAAGGCCTGCAGATGGAGGGAATGAAGAGGGGGGGAGATGGTTGGTGCACAGCGCCGGGGAGGAAAAACAGCATTAGACATCCGAGCGGGCGGGACATTAGCTTCACAAAGGGAGCCGCCCCCCCCGCCCCTGGCTGCCGTGCAACTTTGAGGAAACAAACCCGACTGATCCCGTTCTAAACAGAGAGGACGAGGTAGAAAGAGGGGGTGGGGGGGGGGGGGGATGCTCGGAGGCACGCGTGACGGATGACAAGCTAATACAGTGAGGGCCTGTTAACCTCATTTGGGCCAGATTACAGCCCCAGGTCGAGAAGTTCTCGATGAAAGGAAGACGTGGATCAACGCGCGCCCCCGGGGCCTCCCATTAATTCAGCAACCGGGCAGGGAGGTTAGGCTAACAAAATCAACTCAATCAGTGTCATAGCAGAGGAGACCTTATGAGGTAATTGTGCTGTGAACTCTTACCATTTATACATTGTTGCAGTGTTTGGTTTTTAGGTTGGCTTTCTTTTTTTTTTTTTCTTTTTTACATTCTCTGCTGCAATTTTAAAAAGTCTAGTTGTTCAAAAGGGCACGCTGCCCCCATTATTGGGCCGTTAATACAAGCAAGACAAGGCCTGTACCATTTGATGTTCCACTGCCAGGCCTCTGGTAGCAGATAGCGCGGTAGCGCCGAGCCCCTTGTTTCACAAACCACCGAGGGTTCAATACGTTTTTGGTTGGTTGCTGAGCCAACGACTGAGTGGGAGTTACTACTTGCACTTCAAATGAAAACAGAAGGAGGTGAGGCAGTGAGTTGCGTTGGCAAATAGAGGGAAGAAATAAAGGTATAATTGTGAGCCAAAAAAAAAAAATACACGAAAAATAAAAACTGAAGTCTGGGGGGGGGGGGGGGGGGGAATACAGAAATTGTCGAATAGGTATCTGGATGAGATTGATATTCTGCTGGTAAGAACTCACAAGTACAGGGATATAAAACCCGTGCATGATTCTCTTGGGATGGAATAATAATTGGAGGGATGGAGCTCCATTGGAAATGCAAGCGCTAGACCACATGGTGAAAAAACCCACGATATGACTTTAAGCTTCTTACAGCCCTTTTGATCAACCGCAGATATGCTAAAGCGCTTCAGCAGCAGCGACACGACGTGTGCGACGGCGGCGGGATATTCGGTGCTATATTTAAGTGTGACATTACCTGCTCCTTCACCGCCGTGTTGACGTTGGTGAGATAGCGCTGACACATCATGCAGAACGCTCTCATCTGCTTCCTCAGTGTTACCATGTCCTCCTGAAATCCCCCCAGAAACAGCCCAAGTGTTAGTGAACATTATACCGCCACGCGAGAATGGTTCAGCGGCGAGCTAGCTCAACCATGCTAGCAAAAACACGCTAATTGCGCAGCGTACCTTTCTGGAGGTGCCTTCGGATAGCTTGGCCAGATTCCACAGGATCACATAGTGAGTGCACTGCAGTGAGTGGATCACAATCTGCTCACACCAAAAACAAAAACAACAACAACAACATGGCGGTCAGCGAGTTGATGACGTGCCAGAGAACATGGCTATATGTCGCGGGACGACCACGTGTGTGGGCAGGGGGTCACCACTCACCTGCTCTGGCATGTCTCCGTTCTCTATGCCCGTGTTGAGCAGCTTGAAGTTGCTGGTGAAGAGGTCCCACTGGGAAAGGTCGTGGGCACTGGGAGAGCGGAAGAGGGGTCAAGGGTCTGCGCATTTGAACTACATGGTGTACAGCACGGACCCGGGGGCACTCGGGGTGGATTTAAAGAAAGGTAAAATGGGATGGCAGGGCCCCAGACTGGCACCAATTTGGAGGTCTTTGCTACCGTAAATCTGTCCAGTGGTCCTTAAAGATATTTGTGGCACTGCAGCCACTTGACTGTGGTTGGAATCTTATATATTATGCTGCCATGTAATAAAATTCATAAATTACCTTAAAAAAATAAACCTGGGATCACCCTGTCTTTGCGCGACCAAATGCTGTGCTACTGCCACTATCTGAAAAACGCAGACTCAGCACCGCGGTAAACCGTAAGTCTAGAGCCCTCGATGTACATCAACGAATCCCAGACGGGGTGTTCCGGTGGGAGCCCAGGGCATTCAGAGTGCAGTGTACACGTAAAGAGGCAGCGCGGTCTCATACTTGTGGAAAGCTGTGATCCTCTTCAGAGTGGAGAGAATCTGGTAGGCGTCATCCTCGTCCACCTCCTCGCCCTGGGGGAAGAGACACTTTCATCATTTACAACCGCCGCGCGCGCACGCCGCTAACACTTCCCTGGCAGAGCCTCCCGCTGCCAGCGGAGACAGCCGCTGTCACCCCCGCTCACCTCTTGCAGGAAGTCCTCCAGGAGCCGGTTGAACTTGTCCACCTGTTCGTCTAGCAGCTGCGAGCGAGCGATGTCTACCCTGTTGAAGATGGTGAACTCCTCGTTGCAGAGGGCGTGGTAGGTCTTGGAGCAGACCTCCAGGACCTCGGTGTCCGTGTGCTTCTCCACGATCTCCCTGATCTGACGCAGCAGAGACTCCAGGTGCTGGCGGTGGCGGAGGGGGTTAAATATGAAAGAGAGAGAGAGAGAGAGAGAGAACGGGCGCGTGAGGGAACTTCTAAATGAGGCCCGACAGGTTTGAGCTGCTGGTGTAATGACTTTAGATGACTTTGGTTGAAGAAGAGAAAAAAAAATGTTTGATGTTTCTTTTTTTTTTTTTTAATTCCCCGATGGGTTTGTTTGTACCTTCTCTAGGCGTCCTGTGGTGTAAATCTCAAGGTCGAAGAACTGAGGGAGCTGCAGCAGGTTGGTCACCTTCTCCGAATCCATCGCGTACTGCCAAACACAGAGACACACGCATATTAAGTACACCTCTTTAAACGAAAAAAAAAAAAAAAAACCCACATCATTAAGTTAGAGCAGAAAAAGACAACCATGACACACCTTGGCCAGTAGAGGGGGCAACGACACCGCGAAAAGCTCGGTCATTCTGGTTCTGTCATCCAGCTGCGTTTTCTTCTCCTTGGCTGTCATTACCTGCGAACCACACAGAGTGCGTTTAGCTCACGAGCTCATTCCCCACGGTGGATAATTGAGTCGGCCAATAACAGTCAATTCCAGCTCCATTAGGGCACGTTAGCGCTGTACAGTAGTAGCTCAGGGTGGGTTAGCGCGGCGTTAGTCACTTCATATCGATGTGGCCTTACCCTCTTCCCGGTGCCTCTGCCCACAGGGGGGTGGCACTCGGCCGCCTGGCGAACCGTGCACAGCATGATCTCGATCAGAGCCGTCTCCTGTCTGTCCGTCAGAGCTTCAGGGAAAGAGACAAGTGAGTCGGGACACCTTCTCAGAATACAACGTACATCATGAAGTCGAACCTTGTTATTTTCATTAGTGACCTGCATACACGCGTTTGGAAGACCGCTTTCTATCGAGTTAAACTAATGAAATAACAGCCTGGCCAACGATAACATTGAGGTGCATGTCCCTTAGCTCTACAGCAGGAGGCAGAGTCAACGCTAAAGGTTCTGTTTACATTACCATGCTAATGTAAACGGCGTGTGCAGCAGGCTACGCCGCACACGCTGTTGTGTCAGCGCGCAAACTACTCAACCGCGCGGCCCCAAAAATAGTCCCCCCCAAAACAAACAGTCAGCCGTTTTCATCTCGGTGTGACCTTATATAACCGCCCCCTCCCCCCCCCCCCCCGCACGTTATCGTCCGCATTAACGCCCGGTCGCACACCTTTTCCGCAGCGTTATTACCACAACAGATACGACACGCGGCGGCCATCCCGATTCAAGTCAAGATTGGCCGGGCCAATCAGAATCTGTGGTACCTTCTTCCCCGGGCAGAGGGTCGTCCAGCAGTAGGCTGGTCATACATTCCCAGTCCTTGAGAAGCTCTGCTCCACACTCCCACAGGGAATCCACCAGGTAAGCCGCGTGCTCGTGAAGCTGGGGTGAGACAAGGGGGGTGTCAGGGTGAGGGGGGGTGAGGGTGAATGGTAGTCGAAGGGCTGGAGGATCGTGGACGCGGATGATGTGGAAGTCCTCATACCTCGCTCTCGAGGAAGAAGAAGACAGTGGTCTTGATGAGGTTTGCGTTGGGGCTTTGTCTTCCTCTCCTCTTGGGGGCGCCCTCCTCCTCTGGCTCCCGTTGGCTAAACAGTCTGGAGATAAACACACACACACACATCAAGTCAGTATAGGTCTCTCTAATACATACACCAATGTCTTCCTGAGAAGGTCAACACTTGCAGCGGCAAGCTTAATAGCCAGGCCTAATCTGATGATGGAGTAGTGGCGGTGGTGGCGGCCAGATCCTGCTTCCAGCAGAAACAAGTAAAAGACCTGCACAATCTCACAGTACAGCGATGTGAGGGTCATCAAATATGTGGTTTTCAAGCACAATTAAAACTTGCTTCCAATTCCCTCTTCCACCCCAAACTTGTGTCTCCCCCTATCCTGACCTCGGCAACACAAGGGTTGCAGAGGTTGTGTACATAACCTGGATTGGCTTCATCACATCACCCCTCCTATACTGCACAAGAGTCAGGGTTTCAAGCGCTTCATACTTTTTGAAGAGGAACTCCCCGGCGGCTATGGCGACGGGTCTGTGTGCGGAGTAGACCAAGTGATAGACACTCTCGCAGTCCTCTGGGCTCAGGACCTCGTCCGTGCTACTGTGGACCCACACAGAAACACACATACAGGCTCAGCCAAACCGTGCTTAAGTTTCCATACGATAGTCGGTTGCACTTAACACGCATATGAGCCACACTTACAAAGTACCAGATACCCACATTTCTAGTGTTAAACGTGTTCATGTCTCCCACAATGTTAAACTTCACTTTACTCCCTTGAACAAATTAATTATAATAAATCACTGTTAGCGGTCTGATCAGAAGACGCATACTGACTGGCGTAAGTATGCATACATTTTGGAGGACACCCAGGAGCAGCCACTTACTGCAAGACGAGGGTGAGCAGTTTAATAGCTTGCACTGCGACGTCATACTCCTTGTCGAGGGTCATGGACACAATGCGGTCCTGTGTGTGTCCAATAGAAAAAGAAACAGAAGAGTCATACATTTGGTCGGGGTGTGCGACACATATTTGCCTCATTGGTTGGTCACCCGGGCGACACGCTGGGTGTGAGTGGGGTTTTCAGCTAGGTGCAGAGTCCCGTGGTGTCCAGCAGGGGGCGCTGACCTTGAAGCGACTGGTGAACAGCTCCAGTCTTGTGTTGAGCTCCCGGTTGTGGTAGAGGCCCTGCAGCGCGGTCAGGCATTTCAAGCGTACCTCTCCTTGCTGAAACGGCGCGGGGGCACAGGTTAGGTATTAGGGATGAAGCTTCGGTGTAACGCATCGCGATGTGTTAAAAAATAATTAAAAAAAAAAAAACGTTGAAAAAATAAAAACAATCAATAACCAACCTTGTCGTGCATGGTCCAGCCCACGTACTTCAGATAGCTGTCGTTGAGGAAGGCATCGCTGTAAAGTTTCATCCACACCCCGATCTCTTCTATACAGATGGCGCGGATTTCCGCTATAGAGTCGCTGTCAACGCAACGCACATACGAGGTGATCAGTGTGGCGTCACATCAGCCACCACAAGGTGAACATGTGTCGATCAGACACCACAGGGTAAACACGTGTGGCGGCGCCGACATATCGTACCGATATCGATGAACAAACACTCCTTTGAAGATGGCATTCATCATGTTCTCGATCTCGTCCTGATTTTCCTGGAGCTGGAAAATGAACCCAAAAAAAAGCAATCGATTGAACACAATAGAAGCCAGCTTTTGTTTCGTCAAATGGGGGAGGAGACGAGAGAGACAGCAAGAGAGAGAGAGAGAGAGAGTCAGAGCGAGAGAGAGAGACAGAGCGAGAGAGAGAGAGAGGCCTGCAAGGCATAGTTAGCATAACGAGGCGGTGTGCGATGGCCAACTATGCCACCCGGCCGTGGTGTGGCGACAGCACGTGTGTGTGTGTGTGTGTGTGTGTGTGTGTGTGTGTGTGTGTGTGTGTGCGCTAGCAGATGGAGGCCCGGTGGGACCTGCTGTTGCATAACTGCATAAACTGCCAAAGCTTGCGGAATCACAGCCGGCGACCGGCACCGGCGTGACACTACAATAGCTACGGTGGCGGTAAAGTGATGGAGGTGGGCGCGCGCGCAGTCAACACCAATGCTGGACCGGATCTAACTACCCAATAAAAAGCCCTTTGGTGCTTGGGGTGTGTTGATGCACTTGGCACCAAGCAGCCTGTATATATTTCATTACTTCACACTTTAACACAATGACCTGCGCAAGGGTGTAGCCTTGGTAATGTCTCCTGCAGTACCTGAAGTATAGTGTGCAATATAATGCCGTGGGTCGGGGACAATGCGCTATAAAAAAACTAGAAGCTGGTTATTTAGTCATCGCCAAATCACCTAACCCTTGACCCTACTTTTTAATAAGTAATTAAAAAGTGTCCCAGCTATTCATATGTTTACTGTTGTATGACAAGTATTATGATTGCCAGCTGTACTGAGCCACAAGTGCATTGGAGCCTTCGCATTAGTTGACTAGGCTAAAAGGGGCCTTTAGCAGACGCTTTTGTCCAAAGCGACTTTACAAATCGGTACATTTGTGGGGTCCGACATGCGAGCAGTTTGAGGAGGGGGATCATGGGGATCGAACCGCTGACCCTACGGTTAGTGGACGACCCGCTCTGTCTACCCGCTCTACCCACTGAGCTACTGCCGCCTACATAGCTCTTCTACCATCCCATTAAACGTTTGCAAAGCGCCACCAATTGAAGGCAACCATTATATTGTCTTCGGTTACCTCCTTGCGTTTCTGCAGGAGCAGCTCTAGGCGGTCGTTGGCCCGCTTGGCCACAATCTTGTTCCTCTCGGACTCGTACTGCCGCTGGGTGTTGTCCATGTTGATGCTCAGGTTCAGGGCCACGTTCACCAGAGCCGTCATCAGCTTCATGGCTAGGCAGAAGACAAGACCGCAGTACGATAAGAGCCGGTGGTGGTGGTGGAACATCGCTAGCTCCTGCTGTCTGCCGTGGTGGTGCAGTGTCAGGAGATGCATGCTCCTCAATTGATCAAGTGTCGGCTACACCAACCGCACGGTCAGCGGTTTGGCCGTAAACCTGCAGACGGTGGCTCTTTATTACCTGCCAGCGTCGAGGTGTGTCTGAACGCGCGGACTTGGGAGTCGGACAGTCCAGTGAGGAGGGAGATGACCGTGTCCATCATGTACTCGTCGTAGATGATGCTGTACTGGCACTGTCGCACCAGCACGGCAATGAACTCGCAGAAGCTGGTCTTGAACCTCTTCCACTGAGGCCCGGCTATAGTGAGAGGGTAGTCCCCGCTGTCCTATAAAACACAAGCAGGAGGCGGCGTGTTTATACAGGGGACATATGTCACACACTTGCAGCACGTGAATGCATGTAAACTGCCAATTAAAAAAAATCTGTAAGCAGATGTCGCAAAATATCATCGACTCGTTCCTGCACCGATAATTTCCCATTCACAGAGCTGATAGAAATAGCTACCTCGTCAAATTCCTCCGTCATTCGTCTGATGATTTCAGAGTTCTGCATGTTCCTGAACATCTCACCACTGACCACACCTGATGAGAGGGGGAAAAACATTCGGACTGGGTCAGTACACACACACACACACACACACACACACACACACACACACACACACACACACACACACACACACACACACACACACACACACACACACACACACACACACACACACACACACACACACACACACACACACACACACACACACACACACACACACACACACACCTTTACATCCTGAACACTGTATGAAGAAATTGATGAGGTCCAGGAGGGCAACGTCTCTGTCATTTTTATACGACTCGATCCAGTCATCAACAACAGACTGCAGAAACAAAGAGATTAAACATGTTAAAGCACCAATAGCAACCAAAAATCGTACTGGTTCAGCAGACTCAATAGGACAACAGCTTGTACCTGCATGGCACTCCTGCCAAGTTTGACCACCTCGAACAGCATCATGTTCTCCATGCCGTTCTCTTGATGGTGGCCATTGAGCCTCCCCGTACCCTTGGCTCCTTTCCCCTTCTCCCCAGCTGCCTTCTTGCCCTTTTTCGCTCCCTGGAGGGGCGGGGGGGGGGGGGGGGACACAGGACAGTTAGTCAAGACAGACCATTGGTGAGGTGGGTCTCTTGTGGCTTCTGGAACAAGGGTACCAGATGGGCATGTTTTTTTTTTTCATTCTTGAATCCATGACACCATGCTGTTGTTTAAATACGACCTCTCAGGTGTGTCTGATATTTTTGTACATGTCATGTCCATACATCAACAACATGAACATGCCATTTCAGATGCTGGTTTGACACAACACTTAAGGCAAGTGCACGTTTAAGTGACACATACTGTTGCTTTAGAGACCTTGTCCCAGAAATGATAAAAGCTCCATCTTAAAATTGTTATTATTTCAATTGTTTTGCTTTGCACACAAGCTTTAGCTGTGGGGCTGGTGAAATGTGCACAATAAGCTGTAGGAAAGACAGAGTTATAGACACCTTGGACTTATGGAGGGGGAAAATGAGTTAAGCATATTGGTTTCTTTTCATTTGAATATGCTTGCACATACTTAGAAACACTCAGGTAGCAGAAAGTCGTACACGTGAATCCCAGGGGCAGAGTGAGCGTGTGGGCCAGGCACTGGTACATACCTTTCCTTTGGCTGAGACTGTACTTCTTCCATCTGGCTCCTCAGAGAAGTCTGTGTCTGAAGAGAAACGGGTGTCTGTGTCCCTATTGAAGAGGGGAAAGATCAGAGATGCTCACGCCAACCCAGACACCATTGTTAGTGGTAGGACGCACAGGGTCAAAGGTCACCACTTACTGAGGGAAGGGGAAGTCTGACGGTAATTCTGGTGCCGCTATCATTTCTGTAACATCTTCTGGACAACTGCAACTTATGACTGGCTGGAGACCCTCATAAAATTAAGGCCAGAAGGGTTGCATGCGACCTGAAACAGAACACCCATCCATTTACAAAAATAGACATTCAGATGCAACTTTTGTAAATATTATATACAAATGCTAAAAATAAGAAAAATAACATTACATATCATTCAATTTATTATGTGGATATAGAGACAAATGTTAATATGACCACGTTCGACTAGGAGAAAAAAAACTTTCACATGGTAACAGGGGGCGGGCACAAATGGGCCTGTCAAGAAAGGCTACACTCCTATTGGCTCCCTCTCATTCTGATCGCCCCCTACTTTACGACCAGCATAGCAGCCAGTGCAAAGGTTCTTCCTTATGGCCAAATATGGCAATGGACAATCCGCCCCACACAAATCTTAACCAATCAAAGCAAGCATCAACATCAACAAGAAACAGAGGGATTTAGACGTCCGAATGCACAGCTACATGCGATTCATAGATATTTAGGTCAAACACGATTCAAAACTAAACGATGCGTTCCTTTATATCCACGTAATATCAAATATAAATTACGATCGATAAATTGCTATAATAGCATAATCGCCACCATATTATATATGTTAAATAAAATCACTCGACGGATAACAGATTAGTGGAAAAGGAAAGCAAACTCCTCCCATGTAAGAAATGGTTCGGTTCTGGGTGTGCCTTTCGGTAGTAGTGTTTCACTGACAGAAAGTATGTCAATCAATGCAAAGTAACCGATACACGCGGTGTACTTCAGATAAAGTCTAGGCATTTCCTTCCTGCTGACCAATTCTAAATACGTCGCACAGCTTCCACATGCTCCCCCAAGCCACCATATTAACCGACCGAGATAGAAATGTGTCCACTTGCAATACGACGCATGTATAAGAACGGTGGCATGCTTAAATATACACTTTAATACAAGCATCATCTTGCGAGTGGGTCACCCTTATTACTGATCAGGTAGTCATGTTGACAAGTTGGGTGAAATCGAAGGGTGCCGAGGAAAAAAAAAGTGGCGCCAAATCACAGAGCTGTAAACTTCTCACCCAATATGACAAACTGAATCCCTCAGAACATCCTCACATGTTCGTCACCACAGCCGCGATGTGTCGCGGAGAGCACCGATGCCACAACTTCCAAGTCTGTTTCCCCCCCCCAACAACACCGAGAAGGCGACCCTTTTCCACGGCGCCTGTCAAAATTGACACCGGTGCATCGGTAGTGCTACCGCTAAGCGGCTAGCAGGTAACCAGGCGACTAACGTTAGTCCTGTTCGCCTCTTGGCTCCAAATACAACAGTAGTGTCTACTTACCGAAGCGCAAATATCCACCACGTTATATACACACATATATACTATATAGTTCCTTTTTAAACCACCACATATGTATCAACGCGATCGCGCGAACACGAATGGGGTCGGCGTTCACCCACTATAATAACAAAACAACGCATTCAGTACTGCACTAGCGGAAGCTAATGTGAGCTAGCCGCGGAATATTCTTATATTGTCCCTGGGAACCACGTCGAATGTCCACTCTTTGGCTCTCCAGACCCCATGGGGTTACATGAAATACTACAAATAGCCGTTACGTATCAGCAGGACAACGTTTTTTTGTTTAAACAACTCACAATAGCCCACTACCATGTCCACCAGCTAGCGTTAGCGTTACCTAAAAAACATCCCGTCCTTGCGTCCTCCATCTTGCCTCGGGAGTTCAGTCATGGATTGCATAAGCAACAAACACTTTGTTTACATGTATATATAGAAAGTGCAGCAGAGTCGCTTGAAATAACCGTACTTGTATTATTTTGTAGCAAATAACTAATTAAGCGCACATACGCGAAATATAGTTTGTGAGCCCAGAAAGACGGAGTAGCCGAGCGTTAGCTTGTGTGTGCGTCGCTGGCTAGCATCAAGCGGCTCGGCTGGCTAATCTGATGCTAGCCATGCTAGTGAGCTAACTAGCGATATACCATTCAACTAACTTCCAGATTGCGCTCCGCCATTTTACAGCTAACTTACCTTGTTGTGAATCTTTATTCCCCAAGAATACAAACTTTATATATTCGCAAAAAGGACCTCTTCGCAATTCCGAATTACAAATCGGGAAAAGAGTTTGAAAGTCGCGGTCAGAGGCGGTTTCGGACGTTCTCTCGCCCGCTTGCTCCGTAGTTCGGTTTGTTGTTCGACGACCCGGGGGTAAGAATCCTGGTGCAGAGCTACCACCTAGCGGCCAGGACAGGTAAGGCCCGGAGACGGGAGCTAAACGAGCGGCGGATCAACCGACACCTAGTGGACTACAGTGAATTGTCAACTAAGGCAACTCTTTAAACATACACACTAAATCAAACCACATTAAACGATGCGTGCTGTTTGTATCCCCATGTTTTCGACTGGTCAAAACCAGACAAGGAAAAATATAGCTACATCAGACTTATGAATTTACGAATAAAGCTATTAAATGATGTACACTATGGCACGCACATTGTGAACCGTTTGAGTGAACCAAATTCACAAGTTAAGAGAATCCTTGGCCTCTCTACAGTAAATCAGCAGTCAAAACCTCTACCTTGCCAAACAATACATTCTAAATAATGATTCGAACATTCATTGTTATTACTTCAGTACCAAAATCCAAGTCAAATCCAAATCCAATTTAATTAGTTTAATTTGAAGGCAATATGTTAATTAATTAATTAATAGTAATTGTGGTTCATAAGATGTCTCAATTATAATAAGATTTAACAACATTTCAGACCAGATGATTTATTTTAATTGTTTAATTAATTTCAAAGTTTCATTACCTGATTACATGAGCCAAAACAAAGTGTGATTTGTTTTGTAGAATCAAAATTCTCTGTTTTAACATATTGAGTCTACAGATATTGACTGATTTAAAAAAATAAACCCAGCGGAAGGCACATATGGCAAACAGTGTCTTCTCACACACACATCATCTACCAAGTCAAGGTTTGCTAGTCTGCTATATATTATACTGTCTATACATCATACATAATTACCATATAAAATAGAACAGAAGATTTATCATCAATGATTGTGAAAATATAAACAGCTAGGAATATTAGAACAGTACCCTTCACACACACACACGCACGCACGCACGCACGCACGCATAAATATTATTAAGTCTCTATATACAAGTCATTTTTCAGAATACATTACAAAAATTAGGATGGTTAAAGAGCAGCATAAACAGTAGACATTGAGAGAGTGTGAGAAGTGTGGCTCGGACTGGTTAGGCGTTGTAGGTCTTGACCTTCTGAGTGATGGAGCCACAGCAGATTGGACACCTGTCTAGGGACCGGGAGCACTGAGTGCAGCACACGAGGTGACCACAGGGGATGAACACCATGCAGATGTCTCGGTCCATACAGATCTTGCACTGCTTCTCCCTCTGAAGCCTCTGCAGTTTCTCAGCTGGGTCCTCTTCTGGAAAAGTAAATAAGATCCTATTCATAATTGCTTTCACTTTGCTTGCATTCTCAATTTCTCATTTCCATTCACTTACTTGAATGTATTAAAAAATATATACTGTGTGTATGTATAATATATATATATATATATATAATATTGTATGAATTCCTGTTAATCGATTTTAACGTCATGGGTATAGCGTATACATAACATCTCAGTGAATAAGGCGTATTACCATACTGCTCTTCTGAAAAGCCATTCTGTGATGACGAAGACTGTGATGAAGTCTGGAAATTGGACACAAAAAATAGGACATTGTGACATCATTTCAAAGATCAAATAGTACTGTTTAAATCTAGATGACTGCAGTTAACAGGTTATCAAAACGAGTAACCAGAATAAAAAGCTCTAGGTAATGTACTGTATACGGTCCTGTGTTGTATACTGTATACTAGCAATGGTTAACTAGCAACTAGTTACTAGTTAACCTTACTGTAAACTAGCTGCTTTGTCGCTGCACCTTGTTTCATTTCATATCATCCAACTACTCTGCCATTATTTATTTATTTATTGTTTGCATAGTTTATTTTTATTCTGCATAGTCTCCTTTTTAATTTTATTTGACCTCATACAGCAAAGTTGAGCACACCAGAGTAACAAGAATTTCACTGCTGGTAATGGGGTACATTGTAATCTAGCATGTGACAATGAACCTGAAACTTGAAACTACCTATTGAATTGCTTGAAACTTGTTCTGGTGACTGCTTATTGTATTAACAGCAATGACGCGTTTCACCTTCTTCTAACAAATGTACTTACTGTAAGTCGCTTTGGATAAAAGCGTCTGCTAAATGTCCTAAATGTAAATGTAACCGGCCCATCACACTAAACCGATGGCATCCCGAAATAGTTTAGTACCAACACAATGCCTTTAGACTCAAGTCTTTGGATGGATGAGTTTGTGTAGAAAACTGCTTACAGCTAGCTGCACTTGATTGACAAAATCCTGTCCCTTTTCTTTCAGCAAAAAACGGCACCTGTTGGGATAAAAAAAAAAAAAGAAGCTATTAAAGACGGATATAAAGAATCAGACGAATGGTGTATGTGTGCGTGGACATTGTTGCTGTCAATGCTGTGTATGTGTATGTATACATTCATTACCCAGGGTAGTGTTTTGCGTGTTCTATCCAGGGGTCCTCATCAGGTTGCCAGTGTGAGAGCCCTCCCCCACATTGGAAACACGTGGTCTTGTCTCCACCTCCTGCAACAAGTCACATTCATTTCTCATGACTTTGTCTTTTTGTTGAGCAACAACAAAAACCATGTGAGCACACACAACCACACAGTAAATGACGTGATCAACAGGAAATGCACCACAATGCACCACTGAAATACATTGTGTCGCAGTTACCATTTTGAATTCATAATATGTACCTGAGCTGTAGAAGCCAGCTCTGGCCAGCAACTCAGGGTCGACAGGATGCTGGGTCCCCGCAAAGCTCTCCAGTCTCTCCTGAAAGCTTCCCATCACCACACCGGGGGGGCTACCCTGCGGCCTACCGCCACTCCGCTGCACCTCCTCCACTTCATCCTCCTCTGCGCCTCCCTGGGACGGCACATTGCCCACGTCGTGGCCCAGGATGAAGAAACAGTTGGCAAAGAACTTGGCGTGCTCCTCCCAGGGCACGTCGCCCGCCTCCCAGCCCCCCAGCAAGCCCCCGCAGCAGAAGCACTGCACCCTGTCGTCATCGCCCAGGTAGAAGAGGCCCGCCTGGGCCAGGGCGCGGGGCCTCACGGGGGCGCCGGAGGGCCACAGGCGGAACGTCTGGACGCGCGAGTCCTCCCTGCTCATGTGGGGGACCTTGGGGTACGGGGTCTCGTCGACCACCCCCCCCGTCCTCAGGCGGAACGCCATGTCCTCGGCGCCCTCGTCGTACGGTGAGCCGTTGCTGAGTGCGTCCTTCGGACCCGGGCGGTGGGCACAGGTGAGGAACCTGCAGCCGGGAGAGACCTGAGAGGAAGAAGGAGGAAAACACGAGGGGGGGGGGGGGCAATTTAGCAAAAAAGGACATGAGATGGCTCATAGAAGAAAAAGAAAAAGAAAAAAGGGGCACGATGACCCAATTTTTCACCTTATTCTGCATTCCTGCATTTAAACCTGCACCTTTATCGCACATTTGCACTTCTGGTTAGAACGCCAACTGCATTTTGTTGTCCCTGTACTTGTACTCTGCACAATGACAATAAAGTTTAATCTAATCTAATCTTTAAAAAATTTGCCATTGCCAGAACTCATTTTGAGGGGCAGAGGGGCAGCCGCGGCCTACTGGTTAGGGCTTCGGATTTGAAACCGGAGGGTGGCCGGTTCGGACCCCGACCAGTGCGCACGGCTGAAGTGCCCTTGAGCAAGGCACCTAACCCCTCACTGCTCCCCGAGCACCGCTGTTGCAGGCATCGGGTTTAAGTGAGGTGAAGCACACACTTAAACCCGATGCAGTGAGCACCACACTGTGTGCTTCACCATCACTGTGTTCTGATTGTGTCACTAATTCACGATTGGGTTAAATGCAGAAGACCAAATTTCCCTCACGGGATCAAATGAGTAATTCTTCTTCTTCTTTTGAAAAATGGGCAAGATTAAATACATTGAAATATAATCTGCAGTGTAGTGCGGTTCTGTAATTAGGTTCAATAAAATAGTTTGGGGATGAAAATCTATCTTCCACAGACAAGAAAGTAGGAGCTATAGAGGAATCATCATCATTATCATCATCATCATCATGACAATGACCAATCACATTTTACATTTTGCCTTAAAGTTGGTTTCATTATTACGCTAAATGGGCTGCATTCAGATTGTACTTTTTAGGCCTGTGACCACTCAGAGTGCTTCACTATTATTGCCTCACCTCCACCCATTCATACACGCATTCAAACTCTGGCAGCATTGTCAACCATTCAAGGCGACAGCCAACAGCCAACTTGTCGGCTGCAGTTAGGATAAGGCGTCATGCTCAGGGAGACCTGAGCCTATTAACTTCCCTGTTAAAAAAAAACAAACATTTAAACTCGGCTACGGCCTGCACTGTATTGAGTTCATAAAGACGAATACATTTGCTGTTCAATGCTCTCTCACGTTATTGGGGGGAGATCACTATGAGAGGAAACCCCGCTCCCAGCTAAATAAGCCAAACCCCCCCCGACTTACCTCTTTATGTCTTTCTACCGGCAGGTCCCCTTTGCACCAGTTCTCCACCGTGCCCTTACAGCTGAAGCAGCGGACGCGGTCGGCGGGGCCTGTGAGGTAGAAGCCGGCCCGGGCCAGCCTCTCCGCGGACACCTGCTCGGCAACGGCGGAGTTCCGGAAGGAGCTCAGGCGGCTCTCCACCTGGGACCAGTCGCAGCAGTGGTCCGTCTCCAGGCCACTGTTCTCTGTGAGGTGTGCCATGTCTGCCGGCTGATATGGTGACCGAGGGGGGCAGGTGACGTCAAACAGATGCCTGGCGGCAGAAGTGAGACAGCGGATGGAATTTTTGGGTACATTTTAAAACACCAACGAGCCGACAAGAAAGTTCCCCTTGTCGTGGTTAATTCATTCTCATTCTGTTTTCGATGTAAGCGAGCCGTCACGTTTGCGTGAAAAAAAAAAAGAAAAGAAATGTCAGCGCGTTTTTTTTTCTTTGAGATTATGACCTCAGAATTCTGAGAAATGCTTAAAACGAAAGAAAAAAAAAAATTCAGTGTTTTTCTGGATTAATGAGATATCTCAACATTGCAAGACAAGCTCTCATTTACACGAAAGCATATTTTAATCCAGTGTCATTTTGTGTTGCATTTGAGATTTTGAGAAACTTTTTTTAAGGATTATAGATGAAATGGTTGGAAATTAGTCGACTTTGTGAAGGCACTTCAGTTTTTTTCAGTTTTTTTTTCTTTGAGATTATGACCTCAGAATTCTGAGAAATGCTTAAAACGAAAGAAAAAAAAAAATTCAGTGTTTTTCTGGATTAATGAGATATCTCAACATTGCAAGACAAGCTCTCATTTACACGAAAGCATATTTTAATCCAGTGTCATTTTGTGTTGCATTTGAGATTTTGAGAAACTTTTTTTAAGGATTATAGATGAAATGGTTGGAAATTAGTCGACTTTGTGCAGGCACTTCAGTACTTTGCGGTTGATCAGATGGAAAGCCCATTCTGAGGTCATTTGTAATGTATGAAACCTGTAACTCCTTAGATACCATACCTGCACTGTACTTGAAGTTATATACCACTGTACATGCAGGTCAAGATGAATAACTCCTAATT
Organism: Urophycis tenuis; assembly: GCA_036785325.1. NCBI lineage: Eukaryota > Metazoa > Chordata > Actinopteri > Gadiformes > Phycidae > Urophycis > Urophycis tenuis. The sequence continues at coordinate 45,168 of JAXIVH010000085.1, read as the reverse complement.
CAGAATTATTATTTTTTTTTACCATGAAAACTTTTCAAAAAACCCTAAATTAATAATGTTGTTAATACAGAAAAACAGGGCAAACCATTTTTTTTTCCTTTCTTGATATCCATTGAAAGGGGAACCTCTAATTAATTAATCGTCCACTAAAACAGATTTGCTTTAATTTGTTTGTATGTGTAGTCCAGTTTAATCAGGCAGCCAAATCAGTTGATTATATATTTCCATGTTTACTTGCAGGCTGAGACATCCTGATCACGTGACCTCCCATTCCGTCCGAACCAGGCTAAAGTTTATCCGATATCGCTATGTCGTCATTAAGAACCACGTCACATACAGAGGAGTTGCTTAATCCATCTGTGGGCGGGTTAGCGTGGATCACTGATGAAGGATTGTTGTAATGGTTGTGGCGAGCACCTCTACTGTACAACGCAAATAACAAACACCCTTCCCAAACATGGTTAAGTAACCCAATAATCCAAGAAGTAGGCAAAACCACGTGGGCGCCAGGCCAGCAGCATAAAGCACTTTACTAGAAATTCGAAACTTAACTTGAAATAACTAGGAGGACTTTAAACGTTTGGGACATACCTGACTGACACACGTCCCAACTATTCCCGTCGGAAGTACATCGGCAGGATGGTAGTCTCGCGTACGTGGGCGGGCCGTCCTTTGACCTTAATATTACGCATTCTTCTTTATGGAGTCACTTCTCTCATGGTATCATTACGATGCCACAATATGCACACCGGCATTGAACTCATAAACTATGACACATAATTGAGTTCAATCTATCTGTATTATGACTCATAATACAGATAGATTTTGAGCTATTGTATGCAAAAAAGGCAACGGTAATAGCTTTAGCGATCTGTGGATTTATTTCGTTTCGTTTCCCAAATGAGTTTTCTCGTCATGGTAGTACGACTTTAACAATGTCACTGATGTACAATTGCGATCTGTGTCTTGTGTCCACCAAAAACGACCTAGCTCTGGAAATATTGAAAGACGTTTCGTAATACATCACTGGATTGCGTTACAGTACAGCCGTGACAGGAACTCACAGCTCAAACCGCAGAGTACAGTACTTTCTGTACGTTCTTACTTTCCTGTACAAAGGCTCCCTACGCATCATAACCTAGTAGTCACAGCACAACTACAATGCAGCCATGGCGGAAACGTCCCGCATTGCTAAGCAAAGCTAGTAGGCTAACCCATCGTTATCTGCGAGACGGCAGGCAGTCAAATGCTTTATTGAAGTCGCGGACCTACCTTGCGATAATTTTTGGGTCAGCTGCTTGCTCACTTCTTTGATGATCAGACTCAATGTTGCCAGGAACTGTTGTTTGAAAGGGAAATTAAATGTTGCGCAGCAACAGTCTACTCAATGTAGGCGTAGCACTACGCAGCAGTGACGCCAAAGCGTCAGTCAGAGTACTACACCCATGGGAGGGGATTCTCGGGAACAGTGGATTTTTCGATAATCAGATCTTGTAATCAGCAACGTGAGGCAAGTTCTGCCCAATGTTTCATGACTATAATTATTATTGTGGACTAATTGCGATGGAAATATGCGACTAAATGTTGGAAATATTGTCCAGTGAAAGGCAGGGGCAATTTATTGACAGGAAAATGTTCAAAGCAGGTGAATCAGTTGAAAAATAGAACAGGTGGGAGTGTCAATGTAGCAAACATTAGGTTAGTATTGTATGCACAACTGGATCAAATATGCATTAAATGTAATGCTATTGGAATAGTATTATTCCAAAGCATTTTATATGCCTTTCAGACTGAAGATAAAGAAAAGAAAAAAAAGAATCATGTATTTACAAATGTTCTACATTCAAACAAATCAGTTGCTTGTGTTTATCTGTTGTAGTAGGCTGTGCGTGAATTGACACCTCAAATCGAATTACATTTTAACGGTTCTTCGGAGGGGAGGCTGGTGAGAGTGGGTGAATGTTGGCATCACGTTCCATTAAGCCTCTCTCCTCCATCACCTGTAATTACCGCACTGCGGTGGCGGAGATTGAAATCCTGACTAGACAATTGGAAGGTGATGGTGATGGTGACCGGGGCTGAGGTGGACGCGTCACCCTTCCACCAGGCGGCGGAGCAGTGCGCCCAGGCCACCCCTGGCCACCTGGACTGGGGTCTTCTCCTCCTTGTTCTCAATGTAGATGCTGGCGCCGTGCTCCACCAGCAGCTTGGCGGCCTCGACGCGCTCTTCGTCACACGCCAAGTGGCTGAGCAATAAATAAAGAAACAAATGAGCAGACAGGTTTCAGTTTGACGCCTTGAAGTCACTTAACTGCGGTTAAGTTGAACGCAGCGAAACGCAGCAGAAACTCTTTTCAACGGACGGCCACTTTTGAGGAAGCCCCCGAAATTTCATTGCAATTAATGACATGACATCATCGTCATGACAAACTTCAGCAATATTTCATGTTCGGTAAAATATCCACCATAACCCTCCCCTCATGCTCTATGTCTTGGCACTTTAATCGCTTTTTGTAACTTGGCACTTTAATCATTCTTTGTAACTTGGCACTTAGTCAGAGATGTTGTATAGTAGCAATGGTTAACCTAGCAATTGAAATGCTTGAAACTTGTTCTGGTGACTTTCTTACTGTATTAGCAGCAATGAAATGTTTCACCTTCCTATGACAAATGTACTCTCTGTAAGTCGCTTTGGATAAAAGCGTCTGCTAAATGTCCAAAATGTCAATCCACCAAACTCATGTTCCCTTACAGCGGCGTGTTTCCCTCGATGTCCTGGATGTTTGTGGAGGCGCTCTTCTGTAGCAGCAGCTGGATGAGCCGGTAGTTGCCTTTAGACGAGGCCCTGTGGAGGGGAGTGGAGTGCAGCTTGTCGGTGGCGTCGGGATTCGCTCCGTTCTCGAGCAGCACCAGGGCTATCTGTGAGGATCGATTGTGTCACTGAGAAGCCCTGCTTTAAGTGGCAACCAGGGTACAATTAAAGGTCTTTGTTGGGCGTCAGGGTGAGTCGAATCCATTGTTGTAGTCTAAAAAATATTTGGTGAAAAGGGCCTTATTTTACCATCGGGTTATTTTGATGGGAACAACGTAACCTTGATGGGAACAACAAACTATTCTATTCTACTATCGTTGAAGTTGCTAGGTTCCCATAAAATTCCCCATCAAATTTGTAGTATCCTTATCACACCTGGTGGTAAAAAGGAGCCATTTAAAGCTTTTAAGAGAGCTATGGTGTGACTTTTTGTTTTGTACTTTTACCGGCTATATGTAGTTCAAAGAAATGTGTCTCTCAGTTTCAGTTTCCTGGCCCCCGTGACTCACTGGCCACGTCCCCCCCCACGGTCACGTAGCACTGCACTGGGGTTGCGCCTTTTGGTTACGTTGTTCCTCACACACAACTAGTCTGATTCATAGTAGTTCATAGATCTTTTGTCATTTCCCCAAGAGAGGAATCAACTGCATTTTAAATCAGGGGGAAATCCCACTGCATGACATAATGACGGTCATTACGAAACTCACACGGTCCTAACACAGCGGGGTCATTACATACGACGTACAACGAGGGTGGGCCCGAGAGTGATATGCCTCTTCATAAACATAAACATGTTTAATCTGTGTGTTAGTTCAAACATGGTCAAACATGTTTGGCCCGTGTGTTCATTGGTTAAAGTTTCAAGTTTTTATTGTCACCACTACTGTCACTATAACATCGTACATCATTACCCTGCATAACATCCATTCTCTTAAAAAATAAAAAATAAATAAAAAAACCCTACCCTCATGCTCTTATTTGTTGTACATCTTGGCACTTTAATCGCTCTTTGTAACTTGCCACTTAGTCAGATAAGCAATTGACATGTTTGAAACTTGTTCTGGTGACTTTCTTACTGTAATAGCAGGAATGAAATGTTTCACCTTTTTATGAAAAATGTACCCTTTGTAAGTTGATTTGGATAAAGGCGTCTGCTAAATGCCCTAAATGTGAATGTACCAGCAGTGAAATTCTTGTTCTCGGCTCAACTCAACTTCACATAATACAAATGAAATAAAATCATCAAAAAGCATCAACTGGGTATGGTGCAAACAGAAGCAGGTGCAAAGAGATGTTCACAGAGGTGGACATAGACGGATGTAACCTTAAAGTGGACGTAAACGTGTTTGACCTGTATTGGTTAAACACATTTAATCTGTATGTTCTTTGTAGAACACACCATTTGATGTTTAAGTCATCTATGGGGGATGGGGGATGTTTTAATATTGTGTCACTTCCTAGAAAGAGAGATCTGAATTTGATATGATCTTACCTCATATCTGCCTTTAGATGATGCATAGTGTAAAGGGGTGCAGCCATTCTGATTGACTGGGTTCAGATGAGCTCCTTTGGATATCAGGGCCCTCACAATGTCCTCTCTGCCTGCTGAGGCTGCTATGTGGAGAGGAGTCCAAGAAACCTAGAAAGAGGCATAGCACTCAGCAACACCACACTGGTCTATACATCCCAGCAGCAAAGACTCAAGTTTCAAGACCATTTCAAGATGAATCCTTAATTTAAAAGCATGATTTTGTTCTCATTAGTCTTCTATCCTACCAGGGTATAATAAAATCGTATTGTCGTTTACAGCTTTTAGTTTACAGTTGAATGAGGTTAGGCCGGGTTGGACCTACCAAGAGCAGCTCTATTCTCTCACTGTCAACATCAGTTGAGAGAAAGACACGCATACAATGTATTTTTGGGGGAATAATAAAAATACAAATACAAATAAAAAGAAAACATAATTCAAAGTAGAAGCTTATTTAAATGTGTCTATAATTTGGACACTCTTTTAGAAGTCACAGGTAACCGGAGCTCTTAAATGATGGCGACGGTGTTGAGCAGCCTCTTGTAACATGTAACACTTTAGTAACGCAATTACATTTTATCATGCCCTGGCAAACTAGACCACCGTCTCAAGAGAACAATAAAGCTTGGAAATTGATTGAGAATTGAGTTCTAGAACTGACGGTATGTAACCCAAAACACGGTCAGTTCTCTATGGAGCCAGGTATCGTCTAGTGATAGCCATTGTTGTAGTATTAAAAGAATGAAAGCTACTTACATAGCAAATAAATACATTCACCAGGAATTACATTGTCAACAATCTACCCAAATGTTACATCAGTTTCAGTTACACAGTTTATTCTCGAAAGAATACATTTCAGACGTAACACATTAAGAAATATCTGGAACATTACATCATCTTGTAGATTCACTTCAACTCCCAGATCAAGAAGAAACTGCACAATATCTTTGTGTCCGGCTGAACAAGCCCAGTGAAGGGCGGTTCTGTCGACCTGAAATGCACGACAAAATCGTGATTACATTTATAACTTTTGATTTGAAAAAAAAACAACAGCATACTATGATGCTGACGTGAGATGAACCAGTACAATTACCTGATCCGTTTTGCAGGCGAGAGTTTTATCTGTTAGAATGCATTGCCTTAATTTGTCCATGTGACCTGCGTAGGCATGATTACAAATATCGACGTCTGATACTGAACCTTCCATGGCAAAGTTTGTGTGTATGCGTTAAATCAACCTAGCCAAAACGTGAACAACGTGTAGCACAACAAACATACGCGCAATGGCTCCGGAAGTGACGTTTTCTGCTTCCGCTTCGGCAAACGACTTCGCTTTGTCTGCCTTCAAAATAAAATATCTTCACTGCTTCTCAGACAGCCCAGCCACATTACGACGAGGGCAATACATTTAATTTGAAAGACGAGGTTGTGGACCTCTGGGTGTAGTATGCTTTACAGACTTCCAATTGTGCTTTGTTGTTCCTCAATTCTACGTATTTTAATCAATGTGGACTATTATTTTGTGACCTGCTGTCGTCCTTTTTGAAGAGAACCATTGAAAGTCTGACCTCATGGCGTCCACACTGGTAAATTTATTTTCTTGTGTGTGTGTTTGGTTCCATGTGTAGTGTTCAAGCTAGCTAAAAGAAAAGAGCCATTCGCTTACATGTGTATTAACAAAACATAAACTTTTCAAATCCTCATTGCAGGATTTCAAAACCCATTCTGACCAGTCATGCAGGTATGCGGAGGAATTCGTCAACATTTATTATGACTGCATGGATAAGAAAAGGAGGGTGAGTTGTGGGTTCTTTCTAATCTACGACCAGTTTCTATACTGTATATATTACTATACACATTAATGAGTGGACCTCCCTTGGTCTTTTGAACACGTATGTATTTACTTTGATTTGTTTGATTCAACACAGAATCTAACCCGCCTTTACTTGGACAAGTCCACCCTGGTGTGGAATGGGAACGCGGTTTCGGGCCAGGATGCACTGAACGAGTTTTATGAGTCCCTTCCATCTAGCGAGTTCCAAGTTCACACACTGGACTGTCAGCCCGTTCACGGTGAGGTGGTTATGATCACATTTCTGACCAAATCAGTAGCACGTTACCCATGCATTTTTAAGGAATGTCCAGCACATGATGTACTTGTACACACAGTCGCTGATTGCACAAAGGCCGGAGTGGCCCTTCACCACCGTGTCCTTCCTACGTCATCACCGATTCTAAAATAATCTCCTCACTAATTATAACACATATTGCTAATATGTTTGAAGGTCGAATGTCTTGAAGGTCTAACCATATTAAGCGATTCTTGATGGGGAGCTAACCAAAACAATGTTTTGAGATTAGATTCAGTTAAAAGAAGTTAATAGTTGAAAAGGATCCAAGTTGTGTGGGATAAGTGGCATACTACTTCATAGTGAGTGATTAGTTTTGAGTAAATTGGCTGTAGCTACACCACAACCTAAAATGGCTTTATAAGGACCAGGTACTGAATATCAATTTGTAATGATCAATTGACATGTCAAAATCTTGCAGTTGAGGACGCATTTTAGTCAAAGACAGTGCGTTGTTTGAGTTTCTTCTTTTTTTTTGGACAGAACAAGCTACCCAGGGCCAAACAACGATATTGGTGGTGAGCTGTGGAGTTGTTAAATTCGAGGGGAACAAACAGCGCTTTTTCAACCAGAACTTTCTGCTAACAGCACAAGCTTCACCGAACAGTGAGCAGCCTGTGTGGAAGATTGCCAGTGACTGTTTTCGTTTCCAAGACTGGAACAGCTAAACCTTCCTAAAATGACTTTCTTCTTCTTCTTTCTTCTCCTGATTCCCCACTGTATGGCTCACCATACAGCCATTGATTATGTTGGTTAAGCTGTAGATGCCGTTTTATTTTAAATAAAATAACAACCGTTAACAAAATGACATTTATTTACCAAGTTTTGAACAAAGCATGAACTCCTAATGATGGCATAACTTAAACAGCTGTAATCTGTTTGAAAGTGGTGATATCATTTGATGTAACAATTCAATAAAGACATTGCATTTCTTTATTGAATTGTTGAACATTTTGGGCAGCATTTGAGACCAAAGTAGTCTTCTAACTGAGGTATAATATGCTTAAGAGTGTATACCAGTTACCACTATAGCCTATGTTTAACAGAAGATGCTTATGGTTAACCGCAGAGTGCTTGTACTTAAATAAATAATTTTAAGAGGAGCGTTGCAGAATACAGTTCAACGGATGTACTTTCTAATAGCCCACTATTGGCCAAGTTCATATATTAAAACATTAATCTTCCTGAGTCATATTGAAGCCTATACATTTGGTCGGACATTTCCAGTGCATTGGGACAATAACAAAACGTGTAAAAGCAACTTCATGGTTGGCCAAGGAAACACGACTGGGAAGCACGGAGAGCGTAGACATAAGCCTACCTGACCAGTACTGGATTTACACATTTTTTGACAGTAACACGGTATTATCCTTAAGCACTTGTAAACATGACATGGTATTTGAGCCTCTCTTGTAATAAATGAGTACAATTGCAACGTGACACCTAAGTGCAACCTACTTCGTCATGACTAAACACGAGCACTGCTGCAGACAAAAAAGGCACAGGTACGTCCACAAACCACCACAGCAAACGCAATGGACAGTTTGAATTTAAACCTAGGGATGGTGTGGATATCTAAACTGAATAAGTTAGAATGGCTAAGCAAAAAGCGAGACACAAAGATGGCAAATAACTGTCACGTTAGGTACAAATAATTATTTTTTTCAAAGGATGGCAGTTAAACGCTGCCGTGATCTTCCGACGTCCTTCAGAGTGAACAAGTGGTTCTGTTTAGGACCGGGTTTACCTGGAACCTCTCAAAACTAGTTTACTTCAAATCACAACATCGAAGAGCATGATTACTTATCCAGCAACCAATACTACCTACAGAGTTAGTTTTTTTTTTTTTTAGTTTTTTAAGTTTTTCTGTTTCACACAAATGGCTGAAAGACCTGAAAGGCTTACCTGCAACATTATGTACACATGAAATAAGTGGCAATATGGCAAAAGAGTTGCTCTGAAGGAGACGTAGGGGAGAGGAACAGTGGTACAGTTATTTTCCCCCATACATTCTCTCTATCTGGTGGAGATAGTGGTTCTTCAGCTCTTTCCTCTTCAGCTTGAAGGCGTCTGTGACCAGACCCGTTTCCGGAGTCCATGGCTCAGGACTCAGGTGCACCTTCATGGGGATCTCGAACCGCTGCAGTTTAACTAGATGGAGGAGAAGAAGTGATGATATCCAGTTACTCCCATTGACTTTGACCCGCGTGCTTATCCAAAGCACCCTTTGATTCCCTTTTGGCAAAATACAAATACAAAAAGGGTGCAGTGAAAACCATAGCGCTGGACGGTGTGACAACCTCTGCAGCGGCTACTTTTACACTTATTACGTGTCGCATCGGTCAAACCTGCAACATTTCCAAAGAGAAGAAACGGGTCTCTTACTGGTCGCGGCGACAGTCTTGATCTCGTTCAGAACATGTCTCTCCATGTCGGGATGGGTGCAGATCTCTTCCCAGCTCCCTACGATGCCTCTTTGTGCCGCGAGGGCCGTCAGCTGTTTCTGGTTGGGCACCACAAAGCTGATGACGTAGTTCTGGTCACTGAAAAAAAACCCCAAAACACAATTTACTTTCCTTAACCTTCACGGCTTAGGCGTCGTGGTTTTACATAGGGCGGCCCCTGTATTGATTTATCCAGCATTCACGTGGGTGGATGCTCCCACGAGTGCTGTCATCAAGTCAGATTCTGAAAGGGCTGGGCAAACTCACTTCTCAACAGCGGCGCCCGGGAGGGTTCAACTTGGTGTGCGTGTATATAACATGAACCGTGTACGGCTGATGTCGGCGGTGTGAATGGAGCTCCATGGTTCGTGTTACTAGCGGTGTCTGGAAGGGTTAGGCTTCGCGGGCACAATCTCACACGTGTTTAGCTGACAAGATGCAGCTGGGAGTTAAATCGGGGCCGGCGGAGACCGCGGATGCGTTCCGTGGCGGCGTTTGTTGAGTTTGGTTTTTGATGTTTTACTTTTTCCTGACTTGGTGGACTTACATTTAGGGCATTTAGCAGACAAAGCGACCTACAATCAGTACATTTGTGGGGTTCGACATGTGTGGACAGTTGGAGGTGGGGATCGAACCGCCAACCCTCCGGTTGGTGGACGACCCGCTCGACCCACTGCGCTACAGCAGACTTGAAAACCTGGCGGACCAAGCCTCTTCTGATCGATTCATGGCCAGTCAACTGTTAGGGGGCAGCCCTAGTTTTACCAAAGGTGTGCCAACAAAAGAGACTTGTATATTCCATTGTATATTGGTCAGAAATCATCTGTAAATCATCTGTAAAAGGGCTCAGCTTAATTATTAACATGCGTGCTTGTTCGTTTAAACCTGTGGAGTCATATGAGACACACCAATACAAACTAGGTGGTCAAACGGATATGGAGCTGGCCCTCTTTGTCTCACAAAACAACACGATTGCATGGCGTGGTGGTGGCTGCGTAGAGACCGGCCATCACTGCACAGAGGTTCCCACGGACGAGGAGTCAACTGACCTGTTTGCATATGCGCAGATGTTGTCTATGAGGGCACAGTTCTTCAGCACCGACTCCACTTTGCCCAGGGACACGTACTCCCCCGCTTGCAGCTTGACCAAGTCCTTTTTACGGTCTACAGCAAGCAACACAATTGCATTCGTCGCACATTAACACTTGGGGAGTGAGTGGATAAAAGCCGCGTGCACGTCATGAGTGCGAGCGAAGGGAAAAAAACAAATTTAGTTAAATGAGTGTTGCTAATGAAGCATCAAAGGCCTGCTCTTTATCAGCCCCATCAGATGACTGCCCACAGCCGTAGGCGCGGGGGATGGGATCTAACAACCCAACTATACGTACCCACAATCTGGAGGCAGCCGTCAGGGTGGATTTCACCCACATCCCCCGTGCAGAACCACCGCTGACCACTCTCGTCCACAAAGAAGTCCTGATCGTTGTTTTCGTGCCTGTAGTAACCCATGGTTACGTTAGGCCCACCAATCAGCACCTCCCCTCTGGGGTGTGGCATGTCGTTTTTGGTGTAGCCACCTGTTAAAGAGAAGTAATAGTCATTGGTATGTGGGCCTGGAATTCGTATGTGTGCATTGTAATTTGGTTAACCTAGCAATTGAAATGCTTGAAACTTGTTCTGGTAACATTCTTGCTGTATTAGCAGCAATGAAATGTTTCATCTTCTTATGACAAATGTACTCTTTGTAAGGCGCTTTGGATAGCGTGTTAAATGGCCATAAATGTAAATGTGTAAGGTGGTATTCAAATTGTGTCACGTATGCACCGTGTGTGGTAATCATGTGACCCATCATGTGACACCATCATGTGACACCATGCATCTTGTCAATACCTTCTGCCCAGTCTCTGAGTTTGATCTCACAGCATATGAGAGGAGATCCCACACGACCGGTGCTGATGTCTGCGACTATACAATACAACAACAAAAAAACACAACATCTTGGGTTTTAGAAACTGTATCGCCACACTCTCAATCTAGTGCTTGACTCCCAACCAAATTGAGTAAATTCGGCCACGAGTAAACACAACAGCAGAGTGAAACAGCAGAGCATAAGGTGTTTTTTTTTTAAAGTTTGGTTGACACAATGAGTTGAGGACACAATGGTCAACTTGGTTGTATTTTGGAAAGAAAATGCATACACTCATAACGAGAAATATGCACATAATTAGTTTCTCGCTACGACGCGAATAGCGGCCCCAATGGCCGCGTTGTAGCAAAGGTGTAATTAAAGTATCACGTTGGACGCAAGGATGCCAGGATGACACCTGGCCTCGGTCGGGTGGATTGGATTCTGGGGCAGGGTGGGGCTTGCGCACCTATGGTGCATTCAGTAATGAAGACACACAGGTTAAACACGCCCTCAGCTCATTTAACAGCTTTCTACCATCTCGCCAACTCTCTGGGTAAAAAGGCATTTACTCAAGATGTGGCGAGTCCCACCATCCACCCGACTCCGCTGGGACCAGCCATCCACCACGACCCCCCTCCCCCCCCCCCTCCGACACTGCGGTAAAAAGGTTCTCGCCTACCTTCTGTGATGGTGCCTGCCCCGCAGGTCTCGGTGAGGCCGTAGCCCTGCCCCACGGGGCAGCAGAAGCACACGTTCATGAAGCGCTGGGTGGCCGAGGACAGGGGAGCCCCGCCGGAGAGCATCATGCGCACGCGCCCGCCGAGCAGACCGCGCACCTTCTTGAACAGCAGCCTGCGTGGAGACAGACAGAGGGGGGGGGGGGGGGGGGTGAGTGGCCGGGGAGAGCCGACAACAGGGCTCCCATAGCTGCAGCCTTTGTTTACGCACCAAGCACGATGGGCATCTGTGTGCGTGTGTGCGTGTGCGTGTGCACGCGTGTGTGTACAGAAGACACGGCAGCTGAAAGAATGGACGGGTGGTGGAATGGAACAGGTGCTTACGCGTTGCAGAGCGGCGCGTCGTAGCCCCTTTTGATCTGCTTCAGTTTGTAGTTGTAGCCCAGCGTGAACATGGTGCGCTGAAGGTAGCTCATCTCCTGCACCTTACTCATGACATTTTTGTTGATGCGATCCATGATCTCCTGGCGGGGGGGGGGGGGGGGCAACGCAAGCAAAACAAGCAAACAGGACTGAGTGACAGTCTAAACCCAGGGTGAGGTAGACTTGAGGGGGCACTGCTCGGAAGGAGAGGGTCAGAGGAGCAATGGTGGATGGAGAATGTGGATAAAAACGGATGGCAGTCGACACATTTAGGGGCTCTCTTACTGGCACTGCCGCCATCAGGGTGGGCTTGAGTACGGAGGAGTCTCCCTTGCTTCCCTTCTTTATCTTGGTGGACTAGGTACACACAGGAGAAAACCCATCAAGGTATGAAACTCACACGTACATGAAAATGAAATGAAACTATTTAATGTGTTCGTCCAATGACTTTTAGCCTTGGCTAGAAACATTTCATGCACCATACAAGGTTCGCTGTATTCCGCCAGACAAATAAACAACACAAAATGGACCGGTGGTTATGCTTTGTGTAACACATGCATGCTGGGGGAAGTGGAACAGGGGGGAGGGGGGGGGGGGTTACCTGATCCGATAGCGTCTGTGGGGAAGAGTAACCGATTCGACAACCATATGTCAGGCAGGAGATCTCGGCTGTCATTTCCAATACATGAGCCAGGGGAAGGTAAGCGATGTATGTGTCCTTGGGCCTGGAAAGAAAAGAATATGTTTACAAAAGGCTCGGGTCCCACACTTTTCAGTTTCAATGTGTTAATAACGCATGCCGTTACTCTGCGTTATGCATTAGCCGTAAGATCTTTTAAACACGACTATTTGCAATCATGCAAATAGTCTTTGCTAAACCCTATTATTTGAATTTGGTTTTTGTTGACACGCCTGCCATCGACCGGAAAAAGGCCGGGGGGAGTGGACGGTGTCGCGTCTCTCCTGCCACGGTGCCATCCGTCCTCCATGCCCAACGTGCACCAGTCAGTCTGGATCGAAGCATCTGGTCAATGACCCCCACCAAAACGACCACAACAACGTGGGGCCGAAGGTGACGCGGTGCCCGGATCCCGGAGAGATCACTCACCCCAGGCCGGGGATGCGCTCGCACTGGCCCGTCATGCCGGCGATGATGTTGCGGTGGATGATCATCACGCCCTTGGGTCTCCCCGTGGAGCCGCTGGTGTACATCACCATGGCCAGGTCGGACGGCTGTGGCTTCACCACCGGCTTGCTCACTGCAGGACAGGGGGCAGGCACAGGAGTCTGTCAGGCCGGGGGGGGGTGTCCGACCTCCTGGGCAACAAAAAGGCTCTTCGAAGCCCAATGTCCGTGGTGCGCCTAGAGGAGTCTCCCCCTACCCCTGCTGATTCGTGGCACGCATCTAAAACGATTCACTCCCGACTGCTTCAAAAATGACGAGGCTTAAGGAGTGGGTAGAGAAGAAGCTCAGTGGGTAGAGCGGCTGAACAGAGCGGGTCGACCGCTAATCGTAGGGTCGGCGGTTCGATCCCCTCGTTCCCCACTTCCTAACTGTCTGCATGTCGAAGTGTCCTTGAGCAAGACACTGAACCCCAACTTGCTCCCCCGGGCGCTGAACCTAGCAGCCCACTGCTTCTCTCCTATGTACCATAGGATGGGTAAAATTTTGTTCCCATATCTGAAAAATACTGAGAATGACCAATAAAGAAAAAGGGCCCAAAAAAAAAAAAGCCATTAGCCCTAAAATGAATGTCTGGTTTGCGCCAGATGTGACCACAAAGTATCACTTCTAGTATCACCGCATTGATTTCACTTTGGACTAAATATATGCTAGCACTGCTGCAGAACAAGATTATGAAAACGTTGTAGTATTAACAGAAGGCGTGTGAGCACTGTACATCACCGTAAGGGGTGAACATATTTCCATACTCTTGAGGATTAGAGTCATTTGTTTGTCATTGTTCTAGTAAGATACTGTATATATATTTATGTCTATATTGCTTATATTTTAATACTTGTTTTTCTTTTATCCTCCTATATATTTTTTTTCCTTTGACTTAATGTTTATTCTGCACCAATTAAAGTCGAGTTCCTTGTAAGTGCAAACCTACTTGGCAATAAACTTGATTCTGATTCGGATTCATTTGTGTCTCTGTGGTAACATGGACAAAAAAAGAAGAAGAAGACGAAGAAGAAAGGAAAAAAAGCCAGACAGAAGGTTGAAACCTTTGGCCAAATACGCACCGTTTTCAGGCCGTGCACCCAGCTCGTGGACAGCCTGCATGCTGTGCACGGTGAGCCCTGCTGGGCAGCCTTCTGTGCTCGTCATCTTTTGGTCCACGCAGATGATATGCTTCAGCTTCGGTATCTCCGAGAGCACAAGCTGGACGAAGAGAGCACCGGGTATTACAATCATGTGCAAAATTGTACTGTTTATCAAATCAGGTTTGCTCGTCCGTGTCAGCAACACATGATTGGAGATCAACGTCTCAGTGTGTGCAGCAAACCGCACCGGCGCTCATAAAGAGGAACTAGCGAAAAACATTTGTATCCCTGTATCTGCTGAGCACGGACATTACCTTTAATTTGCATGGCTAGGAACCAATGCCAAAGATTATCAGCAGTGCTTTTGTCAAAGAACATACGATGATATTAAGAGATTGTAAATCATTGCCAGAAGCAAACAGTTTAGCCTTGCAGCCCGCTTTTTGTGAAAATTTGAATTCATCAAACTTGAAACACCCTTCCTGTGCAGCCACTTCCTTGGGTTTTACAAAAACCAAGTAACCAAACCAAGTGTATGTTTAAGAATTAAGAATTACTGATTTGATCCCGTGAGGGAAATTTGGTCTTCTGCATTTAACCCAATCGTGAATTAGTGGAACACTCAGAACACAGTGATGGTGAAGCACACAGTGAGGTGAAGCACACACTTAAACCCACCTCACTGTGTGCTTCACCATCACTGTGTTCTGAGTGTTCCACTAATTCACGATTATCAGCAGTGCTTTTGTCAAAGAACATACGATGATATTAAGAGATTGTAAATCATTGCCAGAAGCAAACAGTTTAGCCTTGCAGCCCGCTTTTTGTGAAAATTTGAATTCATCAAACTTGAAACACCCTTCCTGTGCAGCCACTTCCTTGGGTTTTACAAAAACCAAGTAACCAAACCAAGTGTATGTTTAATGCTGCTGAGAAAGCAATAATTACAGTGAATGTTGTAATGGTTTTTCATTACATTTCCTATTTGTTTAATTTATTTGGATTAAAAAAATTTAAAAAATCTGGAAGCTTTGCTGTAAGGTCTTTAACTTAATTAACTACCAGGATTAAATAAAAACCTGACTGAAGCAAAGAAAAAATTTACTTATGAATGTCATAAATGTCAAATGTGAATTTTCATTTCAAACACTGTGTTTACACTGTGTTTTACCCAGGTATAAATGTATATATTCAAGTATATTTATATTGCATCTATATAAAAGGTTTATAGAAAATACATCATTGAAAATAATTATAATTATACAACAATTCCTTAAATATATTTTCAGTGCTTGCTCTCTGCTGCCATGTGTATCAATATTCTTAATCCCATTCATATTTGGAGATTCAAATACGAAGAGGTCATGATGTTTCAGGCCAAGGTGCGCGTTTCACCCTCTCAACATCAAATGGTGTGGTCTCACCTTTAGCTTTGTCTCAAGCAATTCAGCGCTGGTCACAAGATGAGTGACTCCGGTCTCATTCAGGCCATAAGCCACTGCCTCCTCTCCCAGGGTTGCGTAGAACGTCACCACTGTCGCATGAAGAACAAGTAAGGAACTAAAAAGCCATAATTATAGAAGCATGCTGATCCCACTATGACTATCATTAGTTGGCAGTAAAGTCCATGGTCATCATTCATTGGTTCCGCCCCAGTACTGTTCTTTCAACAAACCAATGCCACAGTCAACACCGCCAGTGTGTTGGCCCACAACACATACAATAGCTAATGTAGCAATGTCAATGCATTAACTTATGGACCCACATACACGCCCTGTACAAGATGTGTGTTGATGACACGGTCAGAGCGCAGCGTGACTTGGGGAGTGTTTTGTGTGGCCACTTGAGGGTCATCATGAAAATGACTGTTGGTCGCAGCACTACTCACAGGGGAAGTTGAACCTGAAGCAGGCCTGGGCTGTGATCATCCACTCGGCTCTGGTCTCACAGAAAATGGCCACCGTGCTTTTGGGCTGCAGGCCCAGGGCAGCAAGACCACTTCCCAAATGACAGACCATGGTGTCCACTTCCTGGTACGAAAGCCAGCGATATTCCCCCAAGATCAGCTGGAAGGAGAAATTGGGTCATGCATTGTTGTCATTCTTTGTATTTTTCCTTTTACGAATGATGACTGATAAAACAACTAAGTGGAGAACACACACACACACACACACACACACACGCGCATACCTTTTTAAATACTTTCCCACTGGGTTGGACCTCATTTTCTTTACTCAAAACGTCCCTGGTGCCGAGACAGTTGGCCTGTCCGAAGCGTTGAACGGCGTGCTCAAACAGCTTGTCCAGGGTGTCCTTGCCGGGCAAGTCTTCCCTGGCCAGAGAGTCAAAACGGTCCACGGAGCGATACGGCCCCTCCCGGTTGCCAGAGGTGGTTCGGGCCTTGGTCCGCACCGACCGGGCCTTCTTTGTCCCGGCGTCCGTCATGTAGTACCACGGAAGGAAGGAGATGAGGGAATACAGCCACACCAGCAGATGAACAGGGAGGAGAAGGGCGGACTGCAGAGCAGAGTCCAAGGAGGCACCCATAGTGCTCGTTTGGATGGGGGGGCGGGGGGGGGAGGGGCTTGGAGCGGGGCGTGAAGGGGAAGAAAGGGCCTCGGGCAGACTTTAAAAGTCGTTTCAGAGGAACCAGGCTAAGTTTATGGCGGTCAAGGGGAAATAAATCCCAAGGGTAAAGCTGATAAATTAATAGTTGTCCTTGGTGTTAAAATCATGGCAAGATCATCAGCTGGGATGAGAAGAGACGGTCACCTGAAAGGCCACACCTAAAGAGGAAAATGCACAAAGAGGTTCAGGAAACAAACTTTACTGCAGACCAAGCACCGAGCCAGCTTTACCTAAACCAACCAATTTTAGAAGGTGTTCTGCAGGAAATACTGCGGCCTATACTCGTTTCCTTTTGGTACGTTAAAAGTGAAAGATGTGGTACCTCAATTCCCCATCTTTCTTAACATCCATGAACTGGTCAGGGTTTGTTTTTGTTTTTTGGATTTGTGCACAAAAAACTAACGATACACTGGCTGGCTAAGATGTAATGAATCAGCTCAAACGTGTAAGCTCAAGTGACTTGTAAGAATACTTGATGATGATCAGGATAAGGATTGTAATACTGCATGCGCAACCCGCCATTAACAAATGCCACTGGCTCATTCAAACTTGAGACTTGAGAGGATCGAGCTACTGACAACCAATGAGAGCAGTCTTCAGGCTCACCCCACTTGATGGCAGATGAAAATACACTCAACTCACAACCTTAGCGCACAAGGTGACCTCACTAGTCAAAATGGATTAGTTCAAATCAGAGCTTCAAATAAGCACTCTGATGGTTAGCAAAAATAATTGTAATGTGAAAACTTAGTTCTATGAGTATTCACTTATTCATAAGTAGGCTGATACACTTACAGAAAAGTGAGGCCAGACAATATATTGTTCCGCACCACATCCGCCGCTTATCTACAGTATATGTTTACTTTTACAATTATACACATT
Organism: Urophycis tenuis; assembly: GCA_036785325.1. Taxonomy (NCBI): domain Eukaryota; kingdom Metazoa; phylum Chordata; class Actinopteri; order Gadiformes; family Phycidae; genus Urophycis; species Urophycis tenuis. Next base: position 27,468 of record JAXIVH010000085.1, on the reverse strand, counting down.
ACACATTATATAAATACTGTGTCAAAAAAATATCTGTTTACACTTTTGTTTGTCAAAGATAGACAATGATGTATGTAATATGAATTTTAACCTTCTTTGTTTCTCATTGTTTCACACTATATATAAATATATAGGCCCTATATATTTTTTATTTTAATAAATCCCAAAACTCGCTCCTCTTTTATTTCACGGCGTGATGAACGATGTATGTAACGTATCAACATTCTGAACATGAATTGGTGTTCATAATTATAAAGCAGGCACACGTTGCTCCTGGTAGCACCGCTAGCAGGGTCATTACAGAAGACCCGGACCATCTTCCTACTGCTCATACAAACGGACCCGCAACACGTACTTCTCACAATCACATACGAAACAAGTAAGATGATTATCATAATAACAGGACAAATAAATGATGGCCCGGCTTAAGTCGCCGGCTTCTTGCATCATCTTACCTTTAGTGTGTAGCAAACCACGTCAAACAACGTCTCGAGCTGAATGACCGACAGTTACCTCTCCGACACCACTGGCAACACGGAACTACTACGTCATCTGATTCCATGTTTCTGGACCAATGAGGAAGCGGGGGCGGACCCATCTTCCAGCGATCAACGTCACTGTATCCGTTTGTCTGGCGTTTTTGTTGGGGTTACTATTGGACGTGGTTATACACGACGTGACTATTAGGGCCCCGTCCACACGAAGCCGGATTTCGAAAACGATCTCCCCCCCCCGTTTTTCTCAGCGGGGGGGGGGGGCAGACATTTCTCCGTAAAGACGGAGTCGTTGCTGAAACGCATCTAGCTCTTGAAACGCTGTAGTACATATTCCTGGCCTGTGTGTGGCGCTGTTTCAGCTACAGAAATCCACCGAAAAACAGTTTCATGTTGCAGAAGTGACAGATCCCTAACAACATGAAACTACCTAAACCACTCGACAGTCGATAAGTCAAACACAGGCAGTCAATTCATCATCCAACATCTTCCTCTCTCGGATCCTGGCGTCCCAACGTGTAAACTAGTTTGCACTGATTAGAAAGTCAGATAGACTATAAATTATCAATTTTGGAATAGCCTATATAGGCCTATTCAATGTTGTGCGATATAGGTCGGCGCGTTTTCACTTACCCGCCCATTGAATGGTTAATTTGTGGAGACAATCCAAAAGGAGATAAATAACCATATTTATTATTAATTTTATTTCTAGAGTCATTCCAAAGGCATATCCTCCACATGGAGACGGCGTTTTCGGTGGCTGAAACCGCACTTTTTTGAAACCAGGTCCCAGGGTGGAAAAGTCGAAAACGTTTCAGGTTTTGGTTTCGTGTGAACGACAGAAACGCAAACGATGATGTCATCGGCCAGAGTCGGAGTGAAATAATCCGTCTTTACGCTCGGCCTAAACGCACAAGACATTTGCGGTTTCACTCGAAAATCGTCTCCGTGTGGACGGGGCCCTATGCCACTTATTTACAAAACAGCTGAAGTTGACGGTAAACATTAGGCTGATCACCCAAAAAAAAAAAAAAAAAACTTAATCCACACTCATTAATTCATCAAAATATAAATATGGCTAAAAAACGCCAAATATTATGATAAGGTTTGAAATATTTATTGCATTTTGATAACATAATCCTATTTAACACGATTGAACACGATATGATTAACATAAATGTTCCCTCATGTAGGCTGCAAATGTATCAGTTCCCAGCCTTGCATTTAGTGAACCCTTGTATGGTTTTCCTTTATATATAGATATATATAAAGGCCTATATATATCGTAACATTTTTTATGAGTATTTTATTTTAAAATACTCATTTTAAAATAAAATACTCAAAAAAATTGTGCGATTGTGATGAATTAACAACACTGGCTGCTTTGGTTGACCAACCCAGACATCTGCCTGTGTGTCTCCCGACTGTTGTGCAAAGAGGAAGTCTAGGCCGTAAAACCAGTGCCATAGCGTAAAACGAGTGGGACCCTCTTAGTTACTCGCGCCAAGAGCCGCCAGCGGTGGTGCGAGAAGTCTGTGGTCCGAATACGGGAAACGTTGCCAGGTGTTTGACGCCGTAACGGGCGCCCCCTGGTGGTTGTGGAACAGGGTCCTTTGGTCGGTGTAGGATAAAATATTGTAGAATTCAATGCTTTAAAAAAATGATTAAATTGATTAAATTAATTGATTGAATTCCCGGCAAATATACCACGTTTTATTATGAATGATTTATTCATATATAATATTAATTCATTTCATCTTTTTTTTTTTTTTTTAACAATATTGTATTAACACTATAATTAGTAGTAAGCCCGAGGCTATGTTTATGTAAACATGAGCTAACCATTAACAATGTCGGCATTTTCTTTGTTGGTCAACATTCCGTTCCCATAATATAGCACAAATTGTGGCCTGCGGAAACGTCATTAGGAGGCAGTATTGTCAAACTGTTATCCGCTGTGTAACTTTCTGTCAAAGGGTAACTTGTGGAACTTGTATTTAAAAACGGTTATTGAAGACAATATTTAACTAATTCAACAGTAGACCTGTTTCCCAATTGCCCCCTGTTGGTTAGGCACAACAGAAACACATTAAATAATATAGGCCCACAAGCAGCCACGTGGATGCATTCAGCATAACATTGAACATTGGGATTACTTATTGTCTACCTATTGGCAATATTGTCTTAATGACACTAGATGTGATCGAATATTTTAGGTTATCAGTGTCCGTCCCTGGTCTTAAACATGTAATAACTGTGAAGTTAATCCCTTTTGTGATATCAAATGATATGATGTTGCTGATTGAGACAACCAATCAATTAGATGTTTGCTCATTACGCAGACAGATAGACAGACATAAATACATCAATGTTCCTTTCAATGTTGACGAGTAGGCCTAATCAATGCGAAAACCAGAATGTTGGACAAACGTGATCACTCTCAAGGGTATTGAGCAAAACATAGCCTATATTTTTGATAGTGCCCCATGGTAGCCTACATGGTTGATGGCAGGGTTCGAGTTATGATTCCATCTTTGTGGGAGCCCATATGTAGGGGGGGGGGACGCTTTTTTATTTTTTTTTTTTTTTAATCACGCACGTTGGGGCTACGGTCGCTGTGAGGGTGACCGCATTTTTTTTTTTTAGCTCTCTTGGATTCTTTTTTGCCCCCCATCCTTGTTCTTAGTTTTGCTCTTTTTTCCCCCCGATGCTCGGATTAATGGTGGTGACGTCAGCGCTCAAATCGATAGTTTTGCACGCATCGTGGCTTGGTGGTGTAGTGCAGCCGCGCCGCACTCACAATGCTTTTAGGCCTAATACATGTTTAGGCTACTGTTGTTACTCGTCGTCGTCATGTGAAGCTATTTATATTTTATGTCAATATTACTCTGTATGTGGAAGGGAAAATAGCTTCATTTATAATTGAAATATTAGGCTATACTGTTGTATTTTCAGAGACCCCACAGTTTTTGGGTTTGCTGCTTTCATGGGAGCCAGACCTCTCTTTATGGGAGCTCAGCTCCCACTGGCTCCCACCTAACTCGAACCCTGGTTGGTGGACACGGCAGAGCAAGCAATGCGCGAAACCCCATCCCGGTCCTCGCATTCTGCCCAGGGGCACGTGGTGTCACATGAAGACACGGGGGCCACTCTCACACCAGTTGCCACGACCAGCAGCTGTCATGGAAACTACTCTCCTTTTGGCCGCACTAGCGCCACACCCTGGAACAACATGAGACTATCGAACCAATAATACGTGGTCATAATTTGATTTCACGCAAGTCAAACGCATGCTCGGAGCGTAAAACGATGATGTGAAAAGGAAAAGAAACAAACTCAACGTGCCTTGATGGAACGTTATTATTGGGCGTCGTTGTTATTTGTTCCTGTGTACATATGTGTTCATGTGTTTATACGTGTTTATGTGTACATACGTGTCCATGCTTATCTGAATGTCAAGAGAGAAGCGTCAAGCTGCAAACAATGCAGCCCCCAACACACACACACACACACACACACACACACACACACACACACACACACACACACACACACACACACACACACACACCCACACACACACACACACACACACACACACCTCTGTTTGACTCTATTTATAATGTTGCCCTGGCGATTGAGAGGGGTTCAGAAATAGAACCTCTTTCTGTGGCTGGGAGGGGGGGGGGCACACAGAGCCGTAGTGAAATGCATATGTTGTGTATGTAAAGAGGCAATAGGGCAGGTTCATGTTGACAGGGAACAAGGCAGGGAGGAGGCTTACGCAATTTAAACCAGTTTACAGAAGCCGACCAGAGAGCAACATATTCCATAACAGAAGTGGGAGTTGGTTTATGGCTGAATTAATCACAGCGGGTGTTCATAAGCATGCGGTCCACACACTATGGCCTCCCATCAATAGCGCTTAGTTCGTATACAGTATGGGCCTCATGCTTTGTATGTACAACATTATACAATGGAGATGAAAGATAGGGATAGGGAAGACACTAATATAATGCGTGTCGGGAGGATGGACAGGAGCATGCCTGAAACCTTACCTAGTATACATAAAATGAAAGCTTGACATTTGAACTTACAGCCAGTGTATTTTTAGCATGCAACATGTTTAAGTAGGGCAGCGTAGTCAATGATGTTGTGACTGTTAACAGAATGATTGACAATCAACCAGTGCATCACACACACACACACACACACACACACACACACACACACACAAGAACAGGTTCTGATGAGGTTAGGTGGCCTGTATTTTACTCTTAAGGAAAAATAACAGGTGCACATCAAGGTGCACTGCGTGTAAACAATGAGTCATTGAATTTGGCTGACACCTGTGTCATGAGCTCTAAAATCACATGCTACGCTCAATTGGAACTGTGCATTTGTTACGCAACAGAACAAATGTGGCGCACGTGTTCCTGAAAAATTTGCATTTAGACAACACAATAGGAATTCAAATTGGGCACAAACTTGCAAAACGGTGCAAGTGGGGGAAACATATCAGACATTCCTTCAAAGTGGACCAATTCCCATAATGCATTGCATATTGGCTGTCCGTCCCGTCATCCATTGGACAAGGGGCTGGAACAGCTGAGCAGCCTGACCCACATCCCACATTGCATCTACAGAGATCAGTTTATCAGTTCACTCACATATAGTGGGTTGAATCCCAAACCAATGTTTTTCAGAGGCATGTCTGAACGTCATATCACAAATCAGGAGCTCAATGTGCATTTGGCACACACTTGAACACATGCAGCAAGGCATCAAAAACCATGTTTATTACCACATGTATGTTAAAGAGCCAGTGGCCAACACAGGCCACATGTTATTTCATTAGTTTGGAACCACCAAACATGTTTATTCATTATATCCTGGATTGTGTAAATATTTTTGCGGTGTGTATGATTCTAGCCACCATGCTTTTAAAAAATAATAAGACAAATAAGTCAGTGTTGGGAGTTTAAAAAAAACAACACAAAGCTGAAGAATGTCTGCATACACTTTAGTCAGTGGTCATTGGTCAACAGAGCTCTACAGCCATGAGGTGGGGATCTCTAAATATAAAGGACTCTGAATTGCAACCTTAAATCCCTTACGCAACCCCTGAGTTCACTGTTGAATAAACAGCAGGCATTCAGTCACATGCCTTCAGATTTCTGATTTTACAAGGCTGTTAATCCAATTCTAGATCCTTATCTGAAATATTATGACACTGGCATGGCTTTAAATGAAACAGGTGGCTGATATTAATATTGTAAATGTTAGTCAATTTCAATATCAGAGTTTAAATCCAATCCTGTGTCTGGTGTTAATAGAGTACATAAAAAAAGTATCTAATCCGTTTTATCCACCAAAGTTGCCATTTTTCTAGATCATATGCTTTCTATTTAATTAGGGAGTTTAACCAAGTTCTACACATGAACACCTGCTATTGGTGAAATGTGTTACTCAGACTATAAATAAACACACCGTATGTAAGAATCTGCCAAATGATTTATGGCTGGTAATGAAAGGTTATTCTGCATGGTCATTTTGTTTGGGGGGGGCGGGGGGGTTAAGGATTTCATCACTTTCTACCAAAGGGCTGATAAAAGCAGATATCATCAACTCCCTGCCAAGATATCTTGATGTCATACCCTTGTTTTGGACACACCGCTGAGCACGGAGCAAAATTAGTTATGCTGATGCAGTATTTCCTGCTGGGGTTTTAACCATGGTTGAGCAAAGACCTAGGATGTACTGCTACAGCCTTGCCCTTGTGATGGTATGCACCATTTTCTATGTAGTGATTGCAACAACCCTAAGACACCCCTTAGACAGAGAAAAAATAAGAATCAAGGTGGCACAAAGTTTTCCCTGGAGCCACCATTTTGTTTCTAATTATTTGAGAGAGCAATGTCTAAAAGATCTCAAATAAATCCACCCATGGCCCCCAATCAACCCAGGGACTGAAGTCAACTTATGGAGAAAAATGTGCACTGCACAAAAAGGACACAGGTTCAAACAAAACAACAAAGAAAGAACGAAATAACAAGCACAATTTAAAGATTTTTGTCATTTTTATTTTGAATTTTTATTATTTACAGCAGTTATCCCTCCATCTTGAGCTTCATTCTCCCGACCCGGGGAATACATGGACAGCAGGGGGGGGGGGGGAGAAAGGCGTTGAGTGCGTCATCGCAGCCCTTGAGCCCCCGTGATCTACCGTGTGTTCTGCTGGGAGACCCCCCCGCGACCCCCCCTGACAAGGGGAACCAGCCTCCCATTCTGAGGAAAGGGGGCGTGGGAACAACTGCCGCGGGAATGAGCTGCTGCGCTAGCACGACATTCGCGCCGTCGTCGGCGACCGCACGTGAATCAGTGTGCGAGCGGCGTTCCCTCGCTTACAAAACCCCACCCCCCCAAAAAAAGGCGCCGTAGAACCGCGTTCTTATTTACAAAACGTTAAAAAATACCATGAGAAAAGAAAGGAAAAAAAAAAAACCAGACTCGCTCGCACCACTTCCTGCTGTCGCTCTGAGGAGTTAGCCAACCAATACTTTCACTTACACAGGAATCGTGTGATTGGTTGGTTTTCTGTTTTTCTTTTTTTTTTTTGTTTAGGAGTAGCCACACCCCAAGTTTATCCTTTTTCCATTCTTTTTGTTTCCTTAAATTAGGAGATTTTTGTAAAAAAAAGAAAAAAGAAAAAAAAGAAACAAGTTGAAAAAGTATAATAGATATATCTATATAGATATAGATATAAATATAAATGCATATTTAACGCATGAGAGTCACTGGAGACCACAGAGGCGCTGGAACAAAGCACTCTCTCCATGGGAGGTAGAATGGACTCAGATGTCCATCTCGAACTGGTTGTCATCTATGAGAGAAGATCACAAAAGAAGGGGGAAAATGAACAATGACCGCACAAACGAACCCAGGGCATTCTTCCAGAAATGCTCGATGCTGAAAATTGCCACAAGGAAGAGGGTTTTGATAACAATCAAATATTACAATACTTTATCATAATTTACATGTATACTCAATTCATCTTTGATTGATCTATACATTTTCATTCATATTTATATGCGTTTATTATTCAAAAATGACAATGATAAACGTTTCAGATGTCTCAAGGGTTGATTAATGATCATTTTAATGGAACGTGTCCTGCAGTTTTCTACTGCTATATTACCTTTAATATTTTCTCGGTAAACAATTAACTTTTCCATTAGGGGACTGTTAGCACAAAATCTGTGTTATATTGTTGTTCCAGACGATCTTTGCAAGGCATTATATACCAAGCCCAACCGTATCCATTCTGTCATGTTTTTGAAAACGGTAAGTGGACTGCAACTATACCGCCTTTCAAACCCGTCACCACTCAAAGAGTGTCACAATTATTGCCTCGCCTTCAGCCACTCACACACATGCACGCACGCACGCACGCACACAGCGTGGGTCAACCGGGCACGGCCAACGGCCAGCTTGTCAGGAGCGGTTCGGGTTTTAGGAGTCTTTCTGAGGGACACCGCGACAATTAACTAGGAGGAGCCGGGGATCAAACCGGCAATGTTCTGTTTGTCAGACAACCTGCTCCTGAGCCACTGCCAGCAAAGGTGCCAGTGGCTCACAGGACAAACAAGTAGGCTGCAACAGCAACAACAGACGTGCGGTTGGACAGAAAGTATTGTCACCCAGTTTCTTTTTCAGAGCTGTCAAGTTACTTAAGATGCCAGTCGGGCAGCTGCCTTCATTATAATAGAAGGTAAGCATTCAGCAAACAGACCCGACAGAGCGTTATCCTCAGAGGGGTGCGCCCTAGTGACGGAAGCAAGATTACAGTCTCTGACTTTTGCCCCCATGTCAAAATCATATAAACTGAAGAGCCTTAAGCCTAGTTTATACTCCTGCGTAAAGTGCCGTACGTCGGTTACGGAGAGCCCTCTACGTCGACGGAGAGCCTGACGGAGAGCCTCTGCGTCGTCTCCGTCAGCCTGAAATATTTTTTAAGTATCCGTCACTCCGTCAACGCACAACGGAGACCACAAGGGCTGCGATTGGTTGTTGGATCGGTTTGACTTCTATCACAACGTAAACACTGGCAGCGCCATTTATATATATATATATATATATATATATATATATATATACACACGCTTTATACGCTACATATATACGCTTTACTATATGGACGCATAAAGCTCCAAAATGCAAGCCGACCTACTTGAACTTGTGAAACTTAAAAGAGACGGTGGCAAATTGCACTAAATTGTTGTAAATAGTTTGTTTTTTTTGTTTGTGTACGGTTTTTACTTTTAAAAGCATTTAATTTATAATGTATCCCCTTTTCTATTTAATAATTGATCCCTTCTTAACTATTTTTCCCTTTTGTACTTATTTACTTGCGTGAATGTCATGACCAGTCTTGCGTAGCGACCCCTACTGGTCAAGCGGGAAATTGCATTGCGTATCCGTCACCACGACGGAGAACTATGAGGGCTCGAGGGGTCTCCGTAGTTACGCAGTTGGATTACGGAGTACGCAACGTAGAAGTATAACCAGGCCTTTAGCCTGACGGAGCACAAGCTGGGCATGTACGTCTTGGCAGAAACACTCAATCACTACCAAGAAGCTTCCAGTGCACCTTCAGGACAGTTGCCGTGGTCCATGTCTATGTATATAAAAAAGTAATTTGCAGTTTACATGGGCCTCGGCCAAAATGACCACCGGGAGAGGTTCAACGGCAGGGTTTTGCGATAACGAAACAAAAATGTCAGGGGACGTGACCGGCACCAAGGACATTGTTCGTTCACGTTTCTACCTCTCCCCCAGATATAGGCGAGTGTGTGTGTTTGCACACGTGTGTGCGTGTGCTTGCTTGTCTGGGTCATTTTGCACGGTGTATCTATGTGGGGTTCCCTCAGAATATGCAAATAATATTCCAAAAGTTAACGAGTGAGTGAGTGAGTGAGTGAGTGCTTATTTACCTGCGATATCCTTCTCCTCCTCCTCCATCTCCTCTTTGAGGTCTTGCAGTTTTCCAATTGGGTGCGTTGCCGGTACCGTCACTCCTGGGATCTGAGGCAGGCAGCAGGGGGGGGTCTTGGCGATGGGGGAATTTCGGCACTCAAGCAAAAACTTCCTGTCGTAGATGATGCGGGTTCCTGTTTTTTCAAGAGAGGGAAGTCGTTTTATACGGTGAAGGGAAAGGAAAAAGGAACCGCTCGCCTCGTCACGAGAGTTGACGAAACAGGGCGACCTACTTCAGCGAGACGCGGCCTATCTCGCTTGCATAGCCCCATTTTGTTTGCAGTCGCTGGTTTATTTACAGAAAAAAAAAAAAAAACGGAAACACTATAGAGCCCAGCGTCATGCAGGCTAGGGCCACTGGACCCATACCAAACACACACCCTGCTCCAAACTTTGCTCCAAAAAAGCATGGGGGGGGGGGGGGCAGCACAGTGGAGCTGCAAGGAGGGGAGGAGACAAACCCTGCACTGAGTTCTAGGAAATCTGGGAACAGAACATGCTTCTTCTTTGGGCCACACAGACACGAGATTCTCCTCACACGTGGCAGCAGCCTCTGCGTGAAGCAACACTGCTGCTACTAAGTAATGCTGACACCAGCGGTTTTCACCTGTGTCGTCCTTTGTTGTTGTCTGGTAGAAATCAACCGCGCAGTTGCCCGTGCAATGCAGGAAGCAAACATTTCAGCTCCAAACAAAGCACACTATCCCACTGTAAACACCACACTGTTCAATGTTTATGTGGGGTTTACCATGGGTGTGGTATGCGCGTATTGGAGTTTGCTCTACTGAAGTGCAATGTACAGTATCAGTCCACCCCCCCCCCCCCCCCCAGCCTCTATGCAGAAGGAAAAACATGTTATGCAATGGTGGCTTGGTGAGCTGCCTGCTCAGGACAAAGGGGGGCACAGAGGGGCGGGGGGACAGCTGGAATGTAAACTAGCATCAGAATGCTAGCGGATAGCAGCACGCCTTTAGACTGTGCAGTGACACAAGACAGACAGACCGTTGTTGTCGCTCCCTTGGTGAAGAAACGGCATGCATGCCCCGTCTCATGTAACGTAACAAACATTAAATAGCAAAAAACAACAACAACGATATGTCTGGTTTGATCTACGCGAGACTTGGGACATACAATGCTGGGTCTATAGCGTGTTTCGTGTTTTGGTTTTGCATGCACATACGTGCTGTTCCTCGTCATTGTGCTGTTCTTGGTACATACTGTTCTTTACCATATCATAAAGACGAGGTAAGGCGATGATGATGACGGGGAAAGGCCAGGCTTCACAACAGACTATACCGTCAAGGCTAAATCCTTCCGCCACTCTGACAGCTGAAGTAATATGCCCACTCCCAAGCAGGGGGGTCACAGAGCAGCCACCTCGTGATCCATAGTGTGTCGTTTACACGAGTGTCTGATCTGGCTACAGAACCGCAGGGATCACGTGTACGCCACTTTGCATATAAAAAAGTGTTTCATATTGATTTCGCCTGAGCACTGCTTTTTTTTTTAAAAGACATAACATACGTTTTGGCACGTAGGGCTGCAGGCACTATCATGCAACGTGAAGCCCCGCATACGTGACACGGTGCACGGTCCCAGACAAGCCAGCCATTAATCAACTGGTCATCTGTATATATTTTGTTTATATGTAGATATGTATGATTTGTATCATATGTATGATGGCTACTTTCGTGTTTTTCTCCTCTGCATAACAGAACATCATAGCCTGCGTAAACAATTGGTAAACAACAGTAGAATCACGTTGAATACGTGATGTGGATGTAGCTTGATTTGTTGTCAAATGATGTCTAGATAATGTGGGTTTAAACATGCGGGATTGTGAAGTTCTGCAGCGCGGCGTCCTGGTCGAGTTCAGCTGTTTGCAGGCACATCGATCCCCCAACAACGCACATTTAACAATCATGAGTTATTAATATTCAAACAATGCGGTTTATACGCTTACCTCCAGGCGTAGTGGAGAAAAGGGTCCCGCCGGGGGTCTGGCTGTAGCAGTCGGGAAGCTGAGACCAGTCTTTAAGGGTGAGGATCTTTGTGGGAATGGGGCAGCTTTTATTCGTGTTGGTCGTCATCGCAATAAACAGTTAACGCTAGAAACAAAAAGTTTTGAACGCAAAAAAAATGGTTTGGTTAACCAGATGTGGTGAAATCCACAGTCCAATATGCCACTCGCTAATTTAATGACACACAAACTGCGTCAGACAAAAAAACCTCAAATGCAATCCGAATAGCACTTACAAAGCACTTACAAATCGTCTAATAACTCGGGCATAGCACTAGACAACTAGCGAGCTAACACGACCATGTGCGAAGCAACAGACATATTACACAGAGGACGGGGCGGGGTCTGTTGGCTCCGCCCACTCTCCGCTCGTTTGGAAGGGGTTAAAATGGCCGCGGATCGTTTCAGATTGATCACTATATGATGTCTATGGATCACACAACCCCCCGCGACCCTCGTAGAGGATAAGCGGTCACGATAATGGATGGATGGATGGATGGATCACACAACCATAGATTGTAAACCGTATGGTATAATAAACCACACGGAGGTCAACGATGTTATTGCATACATCATTGAAATGTGACATTGCACTAGTTCCTTAAATGTAGGCCTATAGCATTATGATTATGAGGGTGATTATTGTTATATTTTATGTAGCCCTATTTACAATGAAGATTTTGTTTGATTTAAAATGAAATTGAAGAGTAAATCAATTACAAATAAATTAGCAACGTGCAATCAAAATAGCATATTATTTGAATATATTTAGTTGGTTTGTAACTGGCATAGGCTAAATTGTAACTACAAATAATTAAAAATACATAATAATTGTGCAATGTGTTGTTTCTTATGTTCAATGTTCTCTCTCCTTATCGTGGGACCTACCCCTTTAATACATCCTCCAAACACACTCGTGATGTTTTCGAATAGCATACATGGGCGGTGGCAGTCGATTGATGCGAGTTATCATATGGTCCGTTGGGGTGGGGTTACAGTTCACGTCAACGAGTGACAACAAAGACAAAAAACGAAAAGGCAACACTTGGACACTCAGTGTGGGTAGTTTTCTTGCATGCATCCTCAGGTTCCTTGCGAAAAAACATCAACTTTTGAAAAACAGATGGAAAACCATCACCGTCAGCAAATCCTTTACATTCGAACATTTAGGATAAAATAACATTCATACTTGTCTGAAAACTTACCACACTAAGGTTTTTTCAATTATTTCAGCCTCTCGGCTCATGATGTATATAATCCATGTACAAATAGATTGTACGATGAAAAAGTGTTTGATTTAATGGAGCATGATCATGGTAAGACACACTATAGGAGCATTTACCAACATTGGGGATTTCAAACAACAACAACAACAACAACAACAACAACAACAACAACAACTACAACAACAATAATCGTATATATAATAATTATATATATACAGTATATCGTATTAATATTTTTGGTCTGATTTAGCGAAACATGGGACAAACCGTTACAGGTTTTTAATGAAGTCATGACGATACACTCCGATGCAGCAGGTGGCAGCTTGCACCTTAAACTTTGATAATAAGCCAATAAAACCAAATGGGAAGAAGAAGTATGTGGTGACTTTCACGGCGAAAACTAATAACTCATTTAAATTGAAACGTGAGCAAAAAAATATAGTGGCAGAATGTTCTGACAGAAGTTTGGGTCACATTGGTTGTTATACTGTGACGGGCTGGTTCTAGATCGATGGTGTGGGGCGTCCACACCATCTAAGTCTACCAAATTTGAAGGAATAATCTGCAGACATGTTTTGTAGGCTACATTATAACTTTTTATTTATTTAAACAGTTTTGTTTAATTTTATTAAAGTAAGTTTTCTCCGATTGGTTGGTGTCTTTTTAGTGACATAATTGAATGGTTGATGTATCCTCAGCAGAGAGTAGCTGAACTGAGCCTTATATCAGTGTTATATGACGCTTCTGTCAATGCCTGATATGATGGACGGTCCCCATTTTTGTTCGGAGACTCAAAACAGTGCTTTGCCAAATTCTCCTCTTATCTGCTTTGCTATAACGTAATATTTTACATCTGTTCTGGTCATTATGATAGATTTTGTCGACTCAAGTTTTTAAAGAGGGTGTTGTCTAAACAGGTGTATCTGTGATTGTTCATTCTGAACCCTACTATTTATGTTTTCTCTGATTTTTGTAATGTAAAACCCGTGTTACTGAATAGTAATTCAATAAATGTATTATTGTTGTGAATGTAAATATCGAATATAGAAACTTCTGTTATTAATTGTTATCCAGTGAAAATAGTAGGGGTGAATTCAGGTATATTGGGACATCAGGTAATTTGGGACAGCATTAGGAAAAAACATTTTACTTCTACGTTGAAAGGTCTATGGTAAAGCTAGGGGTGCTAATACATTGATTAGGAAGCATATAACTAAAGTCACATGACATAAGGTAGGTGACATCACCCAGGTGGGTGTGGTCAGCATCAAACAGGAAGTTGATCCCGAAAATCAAGAGGTAAGAAAAATGACATGTGCTTTAGGTGGATTTTAATATGAGGCAGTAAAATGTGTGTGATTAATTTAATGTGAACATCAATGTTGAGCAAATATGTGTGATGTAATAGTGTACTAAAATAAACAAACATTGTTTTGAAATTATGTTTCTATTAATTTAATTTGAACATTTTGTTTTTGTCCCAAATTACCAAACATGGTGTGGTAAATTGGGACAGCATGTTTCCGGTAATTTGGGACAACATTTTTAGGGTATAAAATGAAATGTGTCAATAGTTAAGTCATAAATAACCTGATTAAAAGTGAAAAAGTCACATTTATAACAACACAAAACCTCAGTGATGTATCCTAGGCAACTTTTAACATATGGAATTAGAGGCTAAGGTTATTAACCATCAGAGCTATGTAGTGGGTCTTGTAGTTTGGGTCAGATTATTTTATGTCAATAATGTCCTGACAAATTAGTAATAATGAAGGCCATGTCGTTTAAACATTGAAGTAAAAGCATATTTAGGCCTTGTGTGTTAGTGACTACACATATTAAGAGAGCTATGAAGCAGTAAACCTAGCCTATCATAAATGTATGTAGGTGTAGATCTATGAGTTTGTTTTCATCTATGCAACGCAGCCTCAAACATAATTGGAACATAGAGGGCCGGGTCTTCACCAGGCAGAATGGTGGGCAGAAGCTGCAAAAGACTCTTTTTCTTGGGATCCTATCGAAGGCCTGGAGAAGAGCAGCAACACCCGAGAATGCCAGAGCTGTATTTAGGGGCAGCGGAATCCATCCTCTGGACCCAGCTCGCATTGACAAATGTCTGTTTGCTCCAAGTCTGACAACTGACAGAGAGGAAGCTCCTGCTGCTGACAAAACTGACACTGAAGAGATGGAACATGCCTTGATCCCACCGTCGGACACCCCCCTTGCACACAACCTGGATGTGTCATCAACAGTTGACCTAGATGTGTTTACCACTCTGGACACTATAGCTGTTCCTTCAATATCTGGGCCTATCCACACAGCTGATATGATGCCTCCAGACCCCAGCAACATAGTTGAGGTCAACACGAGTTTTGATGAGCTGATCACATTGCCTTTCCGTGCACGCCCCTCTACCAGCAAGGTGAAAAGATCCAAGCCTCCAAGTAGTTACCTCACAAGTGAAGCACACTTTGACTATATCAGAAACAGAGCTAAGGGGCAAGGGAAGGGGAAAGGGAAGGGGAAGGGGAAACAACCTGAAAAGATGAAGAAAACTGAGAAAACTGAGAATTTGTGCAGCATTTGTGGAGTGAAGTATGGGGACAAAGAAGATCCAAGGAAAGATGAGTGGATGTCCTGTAATTCCTGCAAAAAGTGGTATCATCTGACTTGTGGAGAAGACAATGGAATACTTGATGATGATGAATCATACCTTTGCAAGGACTGCCTTTGAATGTGACACTAGAATGTCAAGATGTTTGTGGGTTATAGGGAAAGTCAACAGATATTCATGTAAATTGCACTAATATGTGGTATTTGCAATGTTCTAATGAAATGTTGTTGATGACTAGACATGGATATGTTTTCAAAAGTTTTGTGTTTGTTTGTATTCAATAAGGCTTAGCCGTTCTGGCCCAGCTGGCCAGGTTTCAAATGATGAGGCTACCATTTCAGGTGGTCAGTTGATCACTTTCATGAGTTGATAAATAAATGTTTTGGAAATGTTTTAATTAGACCTAGTCTCATAGGAGCCTATGTAGAACAGATGATTTTTTCTGGTTTTCTGGAAAGAAAATGATCAGTTTTTAATGTTTTTATTGATTAATTTGTGTGCTGGTGATTGTGTATTACTGTTACATGACTCGTTGAATTTATGAAAACATCATTTCATTCTACTAAATATGAATAAAATGTGTTTGTTTTTTTAATTTGTTGGATTCCTGCTGAAGGACTAATTTATCTTAGTCAATAGTCTAAATCTGACGTTTGTGGACTTATTTTTTTTCACTTATATAATGTAGATACCATGAGGAATTAAGAACTGTCTCATTTATTGGGTTATGTTTGTAACTTGATGACAATATTAAGCTCAGAAGATAAAATTACAAAAAATGTCCCAATATACCTGAACTCACCCAGGCGGTTGAATATTTTTGCGAGCACTGCTTGCATATCACATTCTCATTCGGGGCTGTGCGCCCCGAAATGTCTGATGCATCTTCCATGAGATAATCGCTAGGCTACATGATGATCGGGGAAAGTTTCACGTATCGGATAGTAACAACAAAGGAAACGCTGGTGAGGGGAGAGACCGTCGTGGAGAGTACACAGAAAGTTTGTCAGGGAGACATACACAAAACAAGTCAGGAGATTGGCATTGCCCCAGTCTCCGATTGCAAATGTTAACTTAGGCCTACTTAAAATCTTTAAATTGGAATGAGGAAGGGATATGTAAACAACGATCATTTACATAAATTCATTTTAAATGAATTATCACAAGGTTATATTGTTTAATTATATATAATTTGATATTATTACCAATAATATTTTTTTTCAATGACTCAGTGTGTGTGTATATATGTATATATTATATGCATATGCATGCTTGATGTATAGTAGGCTACTAGCGATGTGCGGTATTTGTTGTGGAAAAATAAATCGACAAGAAAATATGAAAAATAATCATGGGTCGACTGCCATCTGCTGGGATAATGGAAGAAGTGCAACTTTGCTCCACAAATTAGAACGGGTAGGGAACAGGGAAAGTTACAGGAATGCGCTACTGTTAAAACCCCGAAGGTAGGCCTATAGTTATTTGTGTTCAACACATCTAAATGATATTTGTAGCCTATTTTGGGCTTATGTCATAATTATGATTATACAAACATTTCCTTTGTTACATATAATGGCCTAATACCGTAGCCTACAACTGATATGCGCCTAGTTGATGAAATCTATCGAATTAGATCAAAGTTCATGACACGAAATCACTTCAACATTGGATTGGATTCCAACAGAATTGATTCACGGCAGCCAATCACATTTCAAGCGATAGTGCCATGTCCTCGTTCCCAGGCGTTGATTATCTGATGGCACGCCTGGAACGAGATGCTCCAAATAAGCGTTATATGCGAGAGAGGGCGGTGCTTTCACTATCATGGGTTTAGCGGCGAGAGAGCAGGAGGGACTTCTGTAGTGAGATATTAGTGACATGTTTAGGATATTGGTTTGTCAATGTTGTTGTTTAAACTCCTTACTTATTCTCGTGGTATTTGTTGCTGTTGTTATTTTTGTCGCGCTCTAATATTCTCGCTGCCGACACTCACTCGCCGCTGACACAGCTCATAGAAAGTATATGACCGGAAATTGCGTTGCGGTAGACCGGGATAACGATACAATGCATGGTCCTCTCCTCAGCCTATACCCCCACCGCCCCTGTCATAAAAACTCGCCGTTGCGCTCCCATTCAAATGACGTCACACATCACATTACTGATACGTGCTGGCTTTTTGAGACGGCAGGGTCGCTAAATGCAGTAAAACCGAAGTAAGCGCCAGCGACACACAGCAGGTTTTAAAGAAAGAATAATTGGGTTGATACGAGATCGCTACATCGCTATATTAAGGTAGGTGGCTTCATTGTCTGTAACCTTTTTTTTTTGTTCGTGATCGTGATGAACTTCGGGGGTAGGGACGTTGAAACCCAATCGCCGGAGCGTTGCGGCCTGCAGGTGCGACTTGAAATCAGATAGACGTCTCAGAATAAGATGGTTGGTTGATAAACCGTTTGAGACCGTTGACAAAATTGGCAGACATTTGTCTATAATGTCAATTAAGCTTTGCAGAATAGGAAAAAAACACATAATTTTCCCATAGTTGTACTATGTAATAATTCGTGTTCCTGTAAAGACAGGCCTATACCGTTTTTAAACTGCGTTTTCTTGGCACTGTTTTAGTTTTAGAAATTTAATTTAACGTTGTCTAATATGATATATAATATTATATAAAATATATTATTAGACTCTGATTTATATTCCTATGCGAGACATAATGTGTATTTCCAATATGGAAAAGGAAAGCCTTCTTTGAGGTTTGTGTAGGCTACTTATCGGATACTTTTCTTTGTTATGTTCCTGCTATGTTACTGTTCCAATCTGCTATTGTACTGTACATCTGGTAAACAGACCATTATTTAATAATAATTTGAATATGAATATGATATGATATGAATGATGTGGCTAGGCCTACTGGAGTGTTGTGAAAACACATTGTCTATAGAATAGACTCTCTGAACGATGGACACCACCACACGTACACATGCAAGCCCTGGTCTTAAAGTCAGTATTGGATCTGGGAATGACACACTTCGCCCCCTCTTACTCATTAACACTAAACTCATAAACTGAACCAGGTGACCCTTTCCACTCTCCACTCAAAGGAATGTTTGGATGTAGACCTGCAGATAAATCTTGCGTAAACCACATGCTATAGTTTTTAATGCAGAGTAACAGACCTCTTGATCACACGGAGGACTCAAAAAAGGGCCAGCTATAGGCTCATTTAGTGGAAGGCAAAAATATTGTGAAATATACATATCGTTTTTCGCATGTGAGCACAGAGTCTGTGTGTTGACAATGTCAGACTATGAGTCAGGATGTGTAAGGAAGTGTGTGTTATTTGTATGTGCAAATACAGCCATGAATACCCAATCATCCTGGGACCCCTCTGTGAGTAACCATAGCCACAGAGTGCTTGCCATCTGCCAGGGCCTAGTCTGAATGACACTCAGGTGCAGCAATGTTTGGTTTTCATTAGCGAGGCTTTGAGTTAGGACAAGAGATTAGACTCTAGCTAATGTCTAACGAAATACATTAGCAATATACCCTTTAGGCCTACTAGCAAGACACACACACACACACACACACACACACACAATTCTTTCTTTGTTCCTTATTTCTCTGTTCAGCTTGTTCTCTAGATGTTTATCAGCTCTGCAATTCATTCTTGATGGGAAGTGGCCCTTCACACAGAAATGGCCAAATGTCCTGGGACAACAAGAGCCTTCAAGATATTAATTATTAAGTTATGTTTGTTGCATGCATGTCCTTACATTAATGTTAGTTCTTGAGGAGTAGCTCCTTAAGCTAAAATGAAGTCTAAAATAGTGGAGAGAGAGTGAGTGTACCCTGTTTGCTTCTTGCTTCAGAAAGAGGCCTATTCACACTGTAAATGGGGCCTGTTTATATTTATACATACAGAACTCCCCATATGAAAACAGTGGATTACTCTTCTTGCCCTACTTTCCATTGCCTCTGTAATTTAACCAAGAGATGTTGACTAAAGGCCAGGCAATGTATTTTACATGTATGGACCTCCACACAAACTACTCCCAGAG
The DNA here is from genome assembly GCA_036785325.1 of Urophycis tenuis. Classification (NCBI taxonomy): domain Eukaryota; kingdom Metazoa; phylum Chordata; class Actinopteri; order Gadiformes; family Phycidae; genus Urophycis; species Urophycis tenuis. Next base: position 8,017 of record JAXIVH010000085.1, on the reverse strand, counting down.
AGCCAGTATTTCTTGGTGGGGGAATGCACTTAGTAATGTTGAGAAGCAGAGGGTCAGGTACTGATGGGCCTGTTGCGTTAATGGGCCTGTCGTGTTGCTGTTTAGAATTTGTCCAGGATGTGGGAATGTTGGAATATTCCACAGCATTTTTGTATTTATTTCATTTTTATTATTATTATTTTTTTTTTTTGGTATTTTTTTATTTAGGTATTTTTTGTATAGTATTTATATTTACCCTGGCTGCTACGGCGACCTAATTTACCTTCAGGATGATTAAAGTTTTATCTATCTATCTATCTATCTATCTATCTATCTATCTATCTATCTATCTATCTATCTATCTATCTATCTATCTATCTATCTATCTATCTATCTATCTATCTATCTATCTATCTATCTATCTATCTATCTATCTAAAATTATCACAGTGTGAAATATAACATAAGACTTAAAGAATTCTTAAAATTATGGGTAATAAATTGCATACATGCTAGTTAATATATTTGCGTATTAAAATATGTTAAACTCTTTGACCCTTGGTTTGTATTTAAAGGGGTCAACGCCTATACGCCATGAACAGGCCATAAGTCATATCAAGTAAAGGTGTTTACTCTAGCAAAGGTACAGCATTTGCCATTAAGGCACATACAGTGTATCTGTATCTGTGTATCACAATGTCCTTTACAAAAGAGCTGCTGGTATCTGGTGGCTGATATCTTTCTGTGGTCTAATTATGACCACTCAGTAGTGTTTGGTTTACCTAGGGGTAAAGGTTACCGATAGTCTGAAGCTTTTTTTCATTGTGAATAATGCCAGGACCGCATCATTTACCATGTTAGCTTGCTGAATTTAATATGCCGTTGTCTCAAGAAAGGTAATTGGATCGATGTGGGACCACAAACCTGTTTGATATGATGTGCTGTTCTGGGCAACAATTGCATCACTTATGTCCCCCACAGGAATCAAAGGCTAATGTTACTCTAGAGACTCGATCCTCGCTGAATTGCACACACACACACACGCATCCACAGATACAAACACACTACAGTGCCATAGAATCATCAACAGGGATCACTTAGCCATGTAGTAGATGGGTTGTATCCATTTGAATGTAGTCTAGATAATGGACATCCATTTGGGTTATGGCTCACGGCTAGCCCATGGCACCAGCATTGCCTCCGTATGACCTCAGACACGGTCATTACTCGCGGCCCTTCACAGCACACGGCTGCCGTCTCAATCTGTTATGTTTTGCGTTGAAACACACTCCTCCTCCTCCTCCTCCTCCTCCTCCCAGTCAGGTGACCCGTCAGACCCGCAGATGAATTTCGAGCAGCCGCCGCCGTACCCGGGCCAAGGTCCCACCGCCCCGGGCTACCCGCCCCAGGGACAGCCGCCGCAAGGTTACCCGCCTGCGGGCTACCCTCCGCAGGGATACCCCGTCAACATGGAGCAGCCCAACCCCGCGTACCCAAACTACCCTCCGGGAGCCATGGGCCCCGGGGGTCCCTACCCGGGCCCCGGGCAGCCTCCCTACCAGGGATACCCCCCGCAACAACAGTTTGACTGGCAGGGAGGCCCCGGGCCCGGCCAAGGCCCCATGTACGGAGAGGGCCCCAAAAACACAGGTGAGACCGGCTGCGTCATGGTTGGATATTGTGTGATTGAATTCACGCAATTATCCAAATAAAGGGGCTTGGTTTCTGCTGAGTAACCGCACACCGCTGTGCAACTCGCGCATTTAAAAACAAAACAAAAAAACAACCCCCCCCCCCCCCCCCCCCCCGTACAAAACACACTGCTGGCAATGCTTTGCCTTGCAAATGAGAGTGGGGCAATGGTGAATATGCAAAGTGCAAGGCAAACGTCTGCATCCAAAGGGCACATTCAGCATGTCTCCGCTGTGCCTTGGTGGCAAGGCTTTACTGCTTCCAGTGCTGGAGATCAGCACTTTCCGAACTGATCAAAGTAAGTGGAAAATGTTGCGAATGGCAAATGATTAACAGCCGTCTTATTATTAATATTATTGTCAGGGTGCAGGAGTGATAAGCGAGCCTTTCCTGTGTTTGGACAAGAGCTGGTCACCTGGGTAATCCCCCCCCCCCCCCCCCCCCCCCCCCCCCCCTTTGCGTGACTAAAACAAGATGGCTGCCCAAAGCCAGATCACTGTTACGTATGCATTATTAATCACAATCACACAAAGAGGTGCGATGTGTTTGCTCAGGGGAAAAGAAAAAACAGCGTCTGTTGCTTTGCTTGTCGATGCGCCGGGCAGAGGGACGATACAAAACGGATTATCCTGTCAACTTAATAATTTAGGTACGCCGGCTATCCTATTGCGGGTTAGAAGATCGGAATAAAGGAGCCACCCTACGTGTGATCGAGCGGTTGTTTTCCAGAAACGAGGCAACGCAGTATCCAGAATCAATACAGACACGGCGATATAATGGGCTACAATTATAGTACAAAAAAAACAAAACATCTTTCATTACATTAACTGTAATTTCCCCTTTTTTTTGGGAGGGGGGGGGGGGGGCAGAAAGATATATTTCGCAATGTATGCAGTGAGTGAGTGAATTAGAGTGACGATGACAGTTTGCTGATGTACAAGAGTTACGGTTGTACTACAATTCTGCGGGAAAGATGCAGCGCGCCAGCGTAGCGTTCAGCGGCGTTCCTTCAGCGCGCCGCGGTGACGCCGTTGACTTCCAACGCACAGCCGACACACGGTCTCTGACGGCGGCCCGCCGCTGTTGCGTTATCTGTCAACCAATTATGTCTCTCCGCGCTGCGAAGCACCGCTCCAGCGTTTTTTTTCGGCTATCTCGTGAGTCGTCCGCATCTCTGCGCTATCTGCGGCATCCACTTTGGTGCCGTTCGGGTGACAATGGCATCGCCGTGGTGACAAGAATTTCTCCCGCTAAACACACTGCGGGGGGGTGATGGTGGCCGTGGCTGTGTTGGAACAGAGCAACATTCGTTCTCTCTCTCTCTCTCTGTCTCTCTCTCTCTCTCAGTGTACGTGGTGGAGGAGCGGAGGAGAGACGACAGCGGAGACACGTGTCTGACGGCCTGCTGGACCGCCCTGTGCTGCTGCTGCCTGTGGGACATGCTGACATAACCCCCCCCCCCCCTCCCCCCGCCCCCCACTGCACCCCACCGCCCGCCTCATCGACACCACCTTCGCCTCCATTTCTCTGTGCCTGGAAACCAATCAGACCTTTTCGCTCTCTCTCTCTCTCTCTTTCTCTCTCTCTCTCTCTCTCTCTCTCTCTCTCTTTCTCTCTCTCTCTGAATCACACCTAGAAGTCACTCCACCTCCCTGAAGTATCCTCCAAGAAATATCTTTCGCCCGTCCACTAATAATAAAAAAAAACTAAAACTAAAAAAAAAAAAAAATCAACCACCCACTCTGAACCACAATCTCCCATGGATATCTGCTTGTCCCCTCCCCCCCCAGGGAGTAGACACCCATCTGGGGGTGTGTGTGTGTTCAGCCGCGCTATCTTGTCCACGGGGGAAGCACCTTTTGAGAACCAAGCCTCAGAAGTATACAGTGGTCTGTCCGATCTCGGGCTCCGTTCTGTGATCATACTCTACTATGTATTGCCACACGCACACGTCTTGCAGCCGCCCTGATACATGAATGACATCAAAACATGATTCATCCATTTTTAAACACACAGACACACACAAATATGCATGCATGGATGCGTGCATGCACACACATACACACATCTAAACACACACACACACACACACACACACACATATATATATCTCAGGCTTGTTACGTGTGGAGCCCTCCTTTGCACTTTATGATGTTATTACCTGAAGATACCCGCACCTGCCTCCTCTTGCCCTGTCACCCGGCCGTCTCTGAAGCCCCCCCCCCCCCCCCCCCCCCCGTGGCCTGAATACCTCACATGCCTGGTCCCTCATGGCTAAAGCAGCTAGCGCTACTGCTGGATGCTAACAAGCTACTGGGCCCTCTTTAGAAGCCGATGCTTGAAATGTATCTGTCTCTTGTTTGCACAGACAGTCCGGTTGCCGATGTATGTCTTCAGGTGAACCGTGTGATAAATAAAGGAAACGCATTTTTTTTCTTAAAAAGAAGTGACGATGATTTATCTCTGATGGCGTAACATAAGTGTACCTGCTTTCCTGCTGAGCCTGATATGAAGGTGATTTGAAAATATGACTTCTAACATATACATTCCATAAAAAAAAAGTCAACAATGAAAAATGAAAAAAAAAAAATCAATAAATACAAACATAATGAATAATGATAAACTACGTTGTCTTTTGCTTGGAGAAAAAAAAAATCATGCATTAAAAAGTGATATACCCCCAAAAATAAGTCACTCACTTGTAGTATGTGGTATATATCATATGTGGTGTCATATGTGTGTGAGTGAAAGACAGAAGATTACAGGAGCCTGGGAGTCTTTCTAAAAACAAACTGACCCCTCCGACCACAGCTCTGCCAGAGTGCGCTGGGCTTCACAAAATGGCTTCCAGTGTCATGTTAAAAGAAAGCAGATGGTCAGTCCTGTCATGTTGTCATTTTATACTGGTGTCATATTGATGAATAATTCATTGAATGCGTTATGGTTTACTCTCTGAAATGAACACATATGTATTTGTTATTACCCCAATGGGATGAGCATGAAAAAAGGACACCTTAAAATAACTGAAGAGTGTAGAGTTACATGTGTCAGTGAGCAGGCCACTATATTTAGAGCGAAAATATTTGCATGTGATTTATCTGCAGGCACATGGGGGCTTTTAAACCTTTGATCTTACTGGCAAAGGTCTTTTGGCACTCAACATGTTCCAACTGTTATTAAATTATAAAATGGTTTTATTAACCAATCTTACATATATATGCCCCTGCAAATCTTGGAAGATTAAGAAGATTAGCAATTAAAGGTGAGGTTGGTTCATGGATGGCACGCTTTATCATTTAGAAATTGTTCTTTGATGCGTTTATTACTTAAACTTTACAGTTGAAGTAATAAAAAATATTTCTTAAACTGTGAAGTAAAAAAACAACTCAAGAGAAGGTAAAATCAACAGGGAGGAAAATACAAACAGTTTTTTGGTAGAGGATTGTATCAACATTTATCTAGCTTTCTTTTCTCTTATTTTTTCTTTTTATAATTTTTACTTACTGCGTTATTGAAAGCTGCACAACTTCCAACATTTAGAGCCTGATCCATATACACATTTATGAGAGTAAACTAACTGTATTAGTACACAACAAAACCACTTAAAAGCCAGAGGATATCACTGTAGTATTCCCATGGAATCTATGATTTTGAAGAGTCCAAATCAGATGACATTTCCAAGTGATGTGGGGGTGGGGGGTGGGGGTTGGGCTGTATTTAAATTCAAAACAGGGATTTAGTGGCAAAACAGTGACTCTACGGGTCAACAGTCTCTTAAAGACACAGGAGAGGCGAGGAAAACCGAAACTTGACATGGTTGAGGAAACAAGTACTTTTTATTGATAAGGTTCTCAGAAGAGTCTCGTTTCAGTGAGTGTATAAGAATCATCCTTAGATAATAATACTGATTTGGTACATTATGACATCCAGCACGAGTCTCTTCACAGTGAGAGGGATCCATTACTGCTACTGCTGTTGGGGTCTAGGACAGTAATATTTCTGCTTCCAAACTAAACCGAAAAATAAAACAGTCAAAAACCAATGGGGGACTGATAATGTAGATATGGAATATTTGAGTGTCACAAAACTGTAGAGTAGTAAGACCAGCTAAAGATTCTCACATGACAAGCCACTTCCTCTTAGAAATATAAAACTTGATATTCTCAACAATATTCTACTGTGCTGCATAAAGGTAGATCTATACACTGTACATTGGAATATATATATAAAAAAAAACAGATTTCACAGTTTTAAAGACTTTATTTAAAGTATAAACCGTTTTAAAACACTTTATTACATAAATTATTCTTTTTTTAGCGAGACTATTATTGAAACTGAAATAATACAAAAAGCAAAATGAACATTTGTTACGTATTATACAAAAGAAAATAAACTAATTTGCTAATGTTCATTTGAATTCAACCGGTGACTCCCTTATGATTGTCATATAGTACTAAGAATAATAAATAATAATAATTAAAAAATAAAATAAAATAAGTAAATATCGACACTAGCTTGTATGTTCTCTGGACTCTGTGAAGGGTGTTTTTTCAACGCTCTGTACAGAAGTGCCTCGGTGAAAGTTTCACAAATCTATCGCGACTGAAACATACAAAACTACGGCAGCTACAGTATACGCAACATCCTGAACTTTAGTGTAGTCTGAAAACACATGTAGTAGTAGTATACCTCTCCTCCCACCATTCTGAAACAAAAACAATGCTATGTGATTACCACTGTCCACAAATATAACCTTTTGTATTATTATTATTATTATTTTCTTTTTTTTTTTAATGGTATTTTATTCTTTATTTCTCAGTAACTATTTTTCCTGTTTGTTCAAGCCAGTAGTTGGAGTCTCGCTGGGTGAGATATACACGCCAGCTCAGCAGGAGCGTAGGTCCGTGGACATCGTGGGGCCTGAGTCGGGGAGATGACTTGTTGTGGTGGTTGGTGTTGTTGTTGTTGTTGTTGCTGTTGTTGTTGTTGTAGTTGCTGCTGCTGTTGCTGTTTTACATTGTGTTTTGCTGTTTGTTGTGGCGCGACTTCTGTGATGACTCCGTGGATCCATTGCTATGATTGGTTGTACTTGGGGGTGGGGGGGGGGGGGGGGGGGGGTTGGGGGGGGGGGGAATGGCTTGGCCTCCCTTATTTGGTCCCTTTGCCTAGAGAGGTTTCGTTTTTTTTTTTAATGGAGACAAGCTTTCGCAGAACCCAGTGCAACTCTAACCCACCAGTAGCTGTCATGGCCGCTCTCAGTGTCGACCCAAAAAATGTGGGTAAAAATATCGATATCTTTTTTAAAAAGGGGAATCTTCCTTATTCGTTAAGCAACAGGTTTGTTCTTCTCTTTCCAAGTTCATCAGTGCTTTTTGATTTGCTCAAAGTTTCTCGAAACAAAGAAAAAAGAAACGCTGGAATAAACATTACACGTTTTTTGCCCGTGGCAGTAAAATTAACAATAACATTTTTTTATTTTCCCGGATAAGTTCTCCTTTTCAAAAGTCCCTGCAGCGTTTCCGTGAGTTAGTTGGTTTATTCTCCGCGGGGATTTCGAGTGGCGCAAGAATGAGAAGGCTGGGTGGAAAGAACCGAAAGGAACGTGAGCGTCGACCGTCGGCCGGGGGCGGGGCGGGAGGCGTGGCTCCGCCCCCCCCCGGGGTCGAACAAGTCCCTCCCCCAGAGGGGAGCTGTTACCTCCTCCCCATCTCGTTCTGTCTGAGGAACTGGATGTTGTTGCTGCTGTCGGCCAGCTCCGGGTACTGCTCCACGGGCAGTATGTAGTACCCGTCGTAGCCCTGCACCCTGCCCGTCGTCAGCAGCTGCTGTCTCTCGCCCTCCGTCCACAGTCGGCTCCCCTCCTTGCCGTCCCTCACGCGCTGCTGCTCGCGGGCCCAGGCCCCGGCCATGGCCCTCTGCCGGGCCTGCTCCAGCAGCCTCACCCGCTCCTCGTCCATTCACGTCCAGCGCCAGCCCGTAGCGCACGCTCAGCGCCAGCGACGGCACGGCGAACTCCACGGTGGCGCCTCGCCTCGAGCGGCTGCTCACCGTCACGTTGATGCCGCTCTCCAGCGCCTTGCGCCCGTTGGTGAGGCCCAGCGCCAGCAGGTCGCCGTCCGCCGAGCCCACCTTGACGAAGAAGTGGCAGTCGCGGCCGTCCTGCGTGTAGTGCGTGCCGTCCAGGTAGAGGGCGCCGTTGAGCACCAGGGCCACCTTGCGGCTGTCGTCGCTGGCCACCGACGACACGCCGGCCACCACGCGGCCCTCCTTCAGCGCCAGCATCATGCCGCGGCCGATGATGGGCGCGGCGGTGCCGAACCAGTGGCCCGGCTTGTCCCGGCGCCCGC
>JAXIVH010000849.1:12500-39664 GCA_036785325.1 Urophycis tenuis | reverse complement strand
GCTCTGTGACATCACAGCATGGTTCTGAACATGTTGTTTGTCCCACAGAGGGACAACAGACATGAAATATCCACAGCTTTAATCATCAGGGTGTTTGTCGAGCCCCTCTCAAGTTATTGCTGGAGGCCTTTATGTTTGTCCTACAGGGCCGGCTGCCATCTCTCTGTCTTAAGTAGATTTAAGGGATAGGGTGAGAAGCCCCACTCTTGCATACTCATTCCCCACCTTGCTTTTCCTAGCCTCTGATTGGCTGATCTGCCTTGAGCTCACTATCACTGACTCCCTGTATCTGCTGCTGCAGCCCCTCCTTTGTTATCAGTCTTTAACAAGACATCGTCCTTACAAACCCCTCCTCCCGCCCAACACGCCTGTCCCGTCGCTGCTTCGCTCCTCCCCTGCGCGCCTTCACAGCCCTGATACAGATGGTGGCTGATGAAGAGGCAGGGACGAGCCAGACTCCAATGGCCGTCTGCTTTGGCTCTCTGCACACACACACACACACACACACACACACACACACACACACACACACACACACACAGACCTTCACGGCGTACACTGGGGAGCATGCCTCCTGATGAAGACGAGTCACCAGCAGCAGAGTGGTAGACACACCAGGGGGTCATAAACCACTGCCTCACTAATAACAGTGCCCCCGGGTGCCTACACAAACGCTGTGAACAGGAGCCAGTCCACTGCTGGGTCTCTGTAGACTGGCCTACGGGGACCGCCCGCCGGTTCTGCTGTTGGACTCGACTCTGTGGCCTCTCTGTGAAGGTTTGTGAGGACATTGTTTCTTTGTTGGTGCGGACATTTTCTCACGTCCACGTGAGACCGTGAGAGGGGAGCGCACAGGACCCTCCCGGTCCAGGTCCAGTTGTTGTGGGTGCGCGCGGACCAGGTGGGACCAGCAACCCGTCAGTGGACCAGGTGGGACCAGGTGGACCAGCACCTGTCAGTGGACCAGGGTGGGACCAGGTGGACCAACCACCCATCAGCGGACCAGGTGGGACCAGCACCCATCAGTGGACCAGGTGGGACCAGGTGGACCAGCACCCGTCAGTGGACCAGGTGGGAACAGGTGGACCAGCACCCATCAGTGGACCAGGTGGGACCAGCACCCGTTAGTGGACCAGGTGGGACCAGGTGGGACCAGCACCCATCAGTGGACCCAGGTGGGACCAGCGTCCGTCAGAGCAGCCCCTATTATCCAGGGCCCAGCAGAAGGTACTATCCATTCAAAGGAGACACATCATTACTGGCGCTGATGGCCAACAGATGGTGATACATCGCCTGTTGATGGCGCCCCCCCCCCCCCCCCCCCCCCCCCCCCCCCGGACAACAGCGTGCCATAAACGGCTGAGGACAACGTTTGGCTCGGAGTTTGGTTCCTCGCGTGTTTCCGTCCTTTTGGAGGGTGTTGACGGAGCTGTTGTTGTTGTTGTTGTTGCCGAGGCTGTTTGTTGGTTTCTTGAAATAATATTACATTTTATTATGTTGTCATTATTCAACCCAATGTTTCCCTCCCCCACTGCTCCACTTCAAGATCATATTAGCCTAATGGCTTCTTAGGATGAGTAAATAGCGCACACATTTTATGTGTTGACAAATGTGTGTTTGACACGGATCTTGAAACTAATGGGACATAGGAATATAAAAAGTGTTTTATTTTGTCTATAAACCAATGGTGCCATCTAGCGGGGTAAATACATATAGCACCAACAAAGGACATTTGGGTTAATAGATGATTGATTGCTGCGTTGGCCATGAAAATAAGGGTGAGCGGAGGTATGAGGAGATCTCTAAATGCACGGTTAAATCACTGTTGAGTGGAGATGGGGAATTAGGCCTATAGTAAACATCAAAGGCATATTGATATGATGAAGTCACGGAAACTGGGGCTCGTAAATAACAAAAACAAAATGAGTACTGTGTGATCTAACTGACTAAAACTAAATAAGGCCATGGTGCTTTCAAACTTAAACGTGGCCGTCACATCGACACGGTTTGAAATCCGTTACCAGAAACGCCACTATGCACAAACATCAGTAACTCAAACAAGGAGAACTATTGGCCAATGCTCCTATGGCCCCTTCATGGAGAGATTGACGGACCCTAGCTCGTGCACCTCCCAAAATCTCGCGAGTTCACAGCGTAATCGTCGCTGAGGTTCATTGCGAAACGTGGAGTACAGGATGGTCCCGGTCGACCTGCCCCGGGCCCCTGGGTGGGTGTCTGTAACGTGGCCCACTTGTCAACAACTTTGAAGAGCAAGCTAAATGTACATCATTAGTTGAACAAAACGATGCGGATTGAGTTGTTGTTAACTCATTTAGCACACACGCACATAAAAGATGAGAGAGTACTTTTTAATGCGCTCCCTGAGGAAACCTACAGGACAACTAGTTATCATCATTAGGTCTACCATACTGGCTGATTTAGCAATAAATCAGTAATAGAAGGCATATTCATTATTTATAATAAGTCATTATATACTTTTTTTCTATATCAATATTAAATATGTATCGAATCAAAACACCGTATACAAAATTAAAACAACAGCGATAGTGACACATAAAGGCCATATAAAAGCCTGATAACAACTTAACTCCGTTAAAACAGCAGCCGACATGGCAGTCACCAACTGAACACAAGATTAGATTAGAATGGGTTCAACTTTATTGTCATGTGCAGAGTACAAGTACAGACAACCAACCTTATGTGTCCAAGCGATGGCTATAGCGTGACGTGGTTTATAACATGGATATACACGTCACGTGTGATGCCAATCCGAGCTTCAGCTCGGACCATGGACGGTCCGTGATCGGCACTATCGGTACCTAACTGTAGTGCGCGAGCAAACTACAAATCCCATCAAATTTAGACAAAGGTAGACCCGCCTCAGTCCGACAACCTTCAACCGTGTCACACCTTGGTCACACCACTTGTTGCCCAGAATCCTGTGATTGACTTTGAAGGGGAACCAACCACGTCCCGCCGACGGTTTCTATGCGGTTTCCAGGAAGTGAACACCATCCTTCTAGTCTCCTCCTCCCACATGTGAGCTCCATCGTACAGACCACGCGCAGTGTGGGGAGGCGAGAGACCGGCTGGAAAGGCAACGTCATTCCTTCTACCACCGAGGCTCGGCAGCCGTAGCGCAAGACCTAGAGAGCGGAGCGGTGGTGTCCGAGGCAGGTACGGATTTCATTCGCCGATACTAGATATATATATCAAAATATATTCGCTATTGTTTATGTCTGGCTATTATTGGCAGAGAATATGGGGAATCTAGGTCGTCTCCTACTCCCGTTAGATAATGAATGGGGTGGACACTAGGGCCTGGAAGACCACTTAGGGCCCGTTTTTCCGCGCACTTTACTGCCAGGGCTAGCCGGGGTAGAGTCTTTCCGTCACGGCCGGTCCATCCACCAGCACTGGTCAGGTGCCACACGGGACACCGCCACTTGTCTGGAGAGGTAGACCGCTTGTTGTTCCTGTGAAATCGATCTGCTGTAGGAGGAGGGGGCTGATCGCCGTGTTCCGCCTAAACGGTGGGATGATATTCTTCTTTATCTCGTATTTTCAGGTGCTGAAGCGATTACAGCAGGAAGATGGCGGACGACCCTAGCGCGGCGGACAGGAACGTGGAGATATGGAAAATCAAGAAGCTGATCAAAAGTTTGGAGGCCGCCCGCGGGTAAGTGGGTCAGGCCGCGCGTTTGTGATGCTTTGAAAAAGGTCGATCGCTGCGGGGGAGATTGTGACTGTCGACCGCCGCTACAGCTGGATGTCGGAGGAGTGGGACGAATCTGGGAGTGGTAGCCTAGCGGCTAGCTAGCTAGCTAGCTAACTTGTCTCACTTTAGCTCTGTCTGCTAGCGTGCTAACGCCGCGCTACAGACGCGCAGAGGCGCCGTTGCCGTGTCGGCACAAGATCGACTCAGGTGGACCACAACGAGCCCGGAGAGGGGTCGCCCCTGGTCTGTCTGTGTTGGAGGACATCCGAGGAGACTGTTTGGTACCATGTACACAGAGGGAACCCGGCTGGTGGGCTCTGCTTGTAGGCGTCATCTCTAGCAGCAGGCCTCGGTAGGGTTCTCGGACAAGACACCACGTTGGGGATCATGAAAGACCGGATGAGTGTCCACAGGCTTCTACATTACGCACACGACGGTCCAGCTGTGGCCTGGGTCCTGGCACACTGTTAAGAGATGGACAATTCACTTCATAATTCCTTGCGGTCTCCATAGCTTGTTGTTAGCCTAGCCTTTTTTGTTAACTTTTAACCTAGCTAACGAGCCACCAGAAGCCGGCTGGAAAATGGTCAACTCTTGGAATTTTCCCGTTGGTGTATTGCGGCTCGAAGTGAATAGTCTTGGTAGTGTTATATAACAGGACGGGTATCTTATGGATCAGCTCCCGGGGCCAGCTGTTAGAGAAGACCTTTCAGCCTGGCATTGCGCAGAATGTGCTGTCCTGTGTGCTGCTGCTGCCTGTCATGTTACACAGGCTTGACCATTTGTCCTACATTCAATTGTTATCTTTTTACAAGCAGCGTCAGCGAGTATGTTATTGCTATTTTTAACAGGTAGTGAATACAGACACAATATGTGAAATATTAGTGCAGTCCTTGGTGTCAAGGACAGATATTGACTAGTATGTCATTTAAGTACCAGCGTCATTTCCTCTTACCCTTCAGTTACCGTCAAGGTAATGGTTGAAACCACACTTGGTTTGTCTTTCAATTCAGTATTTTATGTTGTTTGACTGTTGGAGAGTAATTCAGCCATTGTTCTCATTAACAATAAACACATTCATTTTCCAACCGTAACATTCACAGTGTAATATTACCAAATAATTTAATTGCATTTCTTGTTACCTATTTAAGAACTGGGTTAATGATTATAGGCTTTCTGTATAACAGTACGACATACATGTTGAGTAAAGAGAAACGCTCTGTGGGTTGATGTGCACCCTAAACACGTTTGGTACACTAGGCCAAAATCTTAAGAACAGCTGCTTTGTACTGGATAATTACAGTGCCATGTTGAGTGAGATGAGCATAATTATGGTGATGATTTTGTGGTCAGGCTTTTGTGGTTTTGCGGGTCATTACCAACCTGTTGCTGTGTGTTCTGTGCATTGCAGTCCTATGGTGTGTTTGTGTGTTTGGACTGTAGCACATGCCTAACTACGTGGCCCCTTGTGTTTGCCTTGACAGTAATGGGACCAGCATGATCTCGCTGATCATTCCCCCCAAGGACCAGATATCCAGAGTGGCAAAGATGTTGGCTGATGAGTTTGGAACTGCCTCCAACATCAAGAGCAGAGTCAACAGACTGTCTGTGCTTGGGGCCATCACCTCTGTACAGCAGAGGCTAAAACTCTACAATAAAGGTAAATTATGATTTTAATTATCCAATTGCTGTGTGATTTTTGGTTTCTATTGCTCTTTCAACAAATTGGTTTTGGGGTTGGACTCATCTGTTCCAAATGAAATAACAAATTCCCTTTAATTAGGCAAATCTCTGAGAACTTTGTATTCCATTCAAATTACCACGCAACTACTCATACTATATCAGACGGGTACCGTAGCATGTATGTTGATACACTGCTTGTGCTTCCAATAATTCCTGCCCACATTCCACTTCTTAAAAATCCTTTGTGATTTATGCCAATGCCCCTCAGATCAGCAGCTGCTGTTGTGTTTGCCATCGCAACAGCTTCTTATTGTGCTCTAATGCCCTCTCTGCCCTTCGCCTCATATAGTGCCACCTAATGGCTTGGTGGTGTACTGCGGCACCATCGTGACAGAGGAGGGCAAAGAGAAGAAGGTCAACATCGACTTTGAGCCTTTCAAGCCAATCAACACCTCCCTGTACCTCTGTGACAACAAATTCCACACTGAGGTACGACTGGCGGCACCGTGGGCCTTCTGCAGCCACGCCTCAACCCTCCCCGCTTCCCTGCAAGGTGTAACTCTCTCCCCTTTCCCTTCCCCCCCCCCCCCCCCCCCCCCCCCTCACACACACAGGCATTGACGGCCCTGCTCTCCGACGACAGCAAGTTTGGCTTCATCGTGATCGACGGGAGCGGCGCTCTGTTCGGCACGCTGCAGGGCAACACCAGAGAAGTGCTGCACAAGTTTACCGTGGACCTGCCCAAAAAGCACGGTGCGGCTCATAACGCCATGCACGCTGCCGTTCCTCACACCAAGCATCCTCGCACGTCACACCTGGCACCATGCACCTCACATCTGGCACCATGCACCTCACATCTGGCACCATGCACCTCACATCTGGCACCATGCACCTCACATCTGGCACCATGCACCTCACACCTGGCACCATGCACCTCACACCTGGCACCTCACACCTGGCCACGTGCACCTTACACCTGGTACCATGCACCTCACACCTGGCACCATGCACCTGGCCACGTGCACCTTACACCTGGTACCATGCAGCTCACATCTGGCACCATGCACCTCACATCTGGCACCATGCACCTCACATCTGGCACCATGCACCTTACACCTGTGTTTTCCACACGGACGGCCGCTGTTCTCGCCCTCGACATTTGAGTATTTGTGAAGCGTTGTGGTCATTCCGTCAATAATGAATTCCTTTGTGTCTCCCCATCTTTCTCCCCTAATCCCAGGCAGAGGAGGACAGTCGGCCCTGCGTTTCGCCCGTCTGAGGATGGAGAAGAGGCACAACTACGTGAGGAAGGTGGCCGAGACGGCGGTCCAGCTCTTCGTCTCCAACGACAAGGTCAACGTGGCGGGGATGGTTCTGGCCGGGTCCGCCGACTTTAAGACCGAGCTCAGCCAGTCGGACATGTTTGACCCCGTAAGTCTGTTTAGTGTAATGCAACCAATGTTGCATTGACTACCCCGGTAGTGTAGATGTGGTGGTACGATGGGCACAATTCAGGAGGCCCCTGCAGTGACCTGGTTGGGATGGAGTCCACCCAACCAATACATAAACCTTCTGAGTAATCTTGGTCACGAAACACATGGTTTTTACTATCCATCACTGAGCACAGTTGAATCTAATTTAAACCACTCAATACTTTCTTTTAAAATGGAAAAGGTACCTTTGGCTATCAAATCGCTAACATGACAGTTTGGGCTTTTTTACTACAGTATGTTTAATATCAGATTGAGCTCATTAGTTGAGCACATTGTTTTTGGATTAGAATGATGCAATCTGCATCACAATCTTCTCCAAAACAGTTTTGACCTCATTTATCGGCTTTAGTGTCTGTAGAGTTTTTGGAAACACTACTTCAAGACCACGTTCACCTATTTAACACATTGAGGCTCCTGGTAGTGGGAAATTGTTTTTAAATAATGTGGGCCAACTTTCCAATATAATCTGTGTAATAATTTGGTCAGACTACTTTGTAAACTAAACCTAATGACACTAATTATATAGCAGAGTTTCTGACAACCCCAACAGGGGTCCCAATGTGTTGCGTTGGTATACTACTTCAGTGGCCTGGTGTGTCAGCTGTTACATGTACTGAACATGTGTTCAAATAACATGCCCCAAAAATAGTGAATGTCATTAAGGTAAATGTCTGCCAAAAGCATGTACGTTTTATAGCTGAAACAACCTGTTTTTGGTTCAGTTTTTTAACCACGGCTGCCTGTGTTTGGGTCTATTTTTCTTAACAGAGGTTACAAGCGAAAGTCCTGAAGCTCGTGGACATCTCGTATGGTGGAGAGAACGGCTTCAACCAAGCCATCGAGCTCTCGGCGGAGGTCCTGTCCAACGTCAAGTTCATCCAGGAGAAGAAGCTCATAGGTGGGTCACTCTCCACGGGGCGGGGACCACGGTGGCCTGGTGGCCTGTCTGTTGGGCGCGTGGTTAATGACTCTGCTGCTCCTGTCTTTACTCCCCCCCCCCCCTCACCCCTCTCCCCCGTCGGTGCAGGGCGGTACTTCGACGAGATCAGCCAGGACACGGGGAAGTACTGCTTCGGCGTGGAGGACACGCTGAAGGCCCTGGAGATGGGAGCTGTGGAGATCCTCATCGTCTACGAGAACCTGGACACCATGCGCTACATCCTGCGCCTCCACGGCGCCGAGCAGCAGAACAACGGATCTGAAAACGGTACGGAACGTAGAACATGGAGAACACGCAGGCCGTGCACCACACGGGCAGCGGCCCGGTGCAGCCCTGTCGTTGTGTAACCCCCCGTGTGATGCCTGTCCTTTCAGACGAGAAGACCTTGTATTTAACGCCGGAGCAGGAAAAAGACAAGTCCCACTTCACAGACAAGGAGGTGAGCGGACACTCCTGAGCTGCTACAGTCACACACCGCCATGACTTCAAGTTTCTCAATGCATGACTTGTTCTTAATTTGTTTTTTCCTTTTTTGAATGAATTAAATAGACCGGGCAGGAACATGAGCTCATTGAGAGTATGCCCCTACTGGAGTGGTTTGCCAACAACTACAAAAAGTTTGGAGCAACACTAGAGATAGTCACGGACAAGAGCCAGGAAGGGTCCCAGTTTGTCAAGGGCTTCGGAGGAATTGGGGGTGAGTGTTCTGGTCGATCCTGAATAAAACAATACGAGCATTGGAGTTACCAATTGGATTTCCTTTTTAGCTTAGAGAATCGCTAAACGTTTCTTTGAGGCAAGATATTGGAGGATTTCAGCCTCTCCATTTCGTTTGAGGGCTAATTTTCATCCCATGTCTCATTGGGATCAGGCTATAGAATAAGTGGTTTCCATTTATTTTAAGTGCTGGCTTTCCTTGATCTTGCTGATGATTACGTAAGCGATGTGGTGGTCACGTGCCCTCTGCTGAGATGTCTCTGTCCTCCTCAGGTATTCTGCGGTACAGGGTGGACTTCCAGGGCATGGAGTACCTCGGAGAGGACGATGAGTTCTTTGATCTGGATGACTACTAGGTAGTCGGGGACTGATATTGGGAGGAAAAAAAAGAAGAAATGAATGAAGAAAAAGGAAAGAATAAGGCCTCCTCTCTTTTGCAGCAACGAGAGGGGCAGCTGAGCCGATCACGATAAAGACACACATGCCAATAACCCGGTCGCATACACAGACATGCGCACACACTCAAGACATGTACACACAGGAACACAAACAACCACTGGCTGAAGAGGAGAAACGTGTCGGTTCAGTCCAGAGAGGGCGACCACCTTCCTGAATAAACCCCTGCCTTAGAGTGCTGGTTCCTTCCCCTCGTTGGATTGGACTCGACTCATTTTTGTTCATTTTTTTCCCCTCCCCTCCATTTTGAATGAACACAACAGCAAGTACCCAGCGCCCTCGCTGTCCCCCCCGCCCCACCCCCTGCGTCTGAAGAACCACTTTGGACTCCTCCTCCTTGCATATAGAAATCTATTTTCCTTTCTTCCCCGTCCCTGTCTTAACCCAGACCTACCCCCCCACCCCTCCCTCCCCCCTCTATGCTTCTCAATATTTTTTTTTTTTTACTGGTTACTGCTGCTGTTGTATTTTATGAGAGTGGGGGATTTTTTTTACCTGGGTTTCTGTAGAGAAAGGGGGAACAAAGTATTAAATTTGAACTGCTGAAAACCATTTCTACATCTTCTACGGCTGTGCTGTTAATCCTTGTGGAGTGTGCGCTCGGTGCTGACAGCGCCGTGGCGTTCTGTGGGTCAGCGGTGCCGGCGCGGCGGTCCAGACCATTCTCCTCTCCATCTTCATTTACTCAATGTGTCAACGTTTTTCCCCCACTTTTATTTTTTGATAAAGTCCCACTTTTTATCCTTTAGTTTATCTTGCAATTAACCAATTGTGCTTTTTAAATGCATCACCTGGTGTGTAGATCTTAGAGGAAATGGAGGGCGGGGAGAAAGGTAGTTGTCTGACTTTGACTGAATTTATTGATATGTTTTGTTTTCTAATCCAAATGTTCATGGATGAATGCCAAATGAATGAGCCCGTTAACATGGGACAAGGTACGGGCCCCTACGCGTTTCTGTCCACACAGAACAATGCCGTGCATAAAGGTAGTACTCCAAATATATTTGTAGGTTTGCGTTTATATTGTACTGGAAATGTACTATATTGGGCTTGTTGTAAGCAAGTATCACAACAAAGAATTGGCTCTTCATTTTGTGGATCCATCCATTCCCGTTAAACATAATGATAAAGGGTAAATAAATGCATCAAAGAACGACAACCTAAATAGGCAAGCAAAGCCTGACGTGTCGTATTGGTTATACTTCAATGCTTGCCTAGGCTAATAATTGAACAAATGCAATTGGCTGGGCCTGGAAGACCGATTATTCCTGCCCGTAGATCATATTTTAGGGGCACCAGCATTGCAACACACAGTGCCAGTATGTATTCTTTGATTTCCAACAGCATCGCAGCAAACCTATGCGGATGATTGATCCTGCCTCGGCGTATTCCTCTTCAGGATAGCAACAGCATCTCCATCCATTCGCCCCGTTGTTTGGGGGAGTCAACGGGGGAAGCCTTGAAACCGCGCTAAGCCAATGAGCGAGAGCCATATTCACCAAGCGAAGCCGTCTTTGACCAAAATACCACCAATCAGCGCGCCGCTCTTCCTGTGGGCGACGCGCAGTCCCCACCCACCCTGTGACACCGCCAGGCTGTGGCTGCTCCACTCAATGACGTCTCTGCCTTTGCGGGCGGCCGACGCAGGGTTGGGTTTCCATTTTCAGAGCGAGTTTCGGGGGGGAATCGTCAACATGGAGCCGGAGATGGAGGACAAAACGTTTGAATTGATGGTGAGGTTTGTGTGTATGTTTACCCGAGAAACCCGACGTGTTAATGAAGGGTGTGATTAGACGCGGGGCGGTGTTTGTGCTCGACGGGGAGAACGAGCTAAAGCTGCTCGGCGGAGGTGGAGGAGAAAGGAGGAACCAGACATGGAGAGGAAGGGCCTCAGGATTACCGAGGCGCTCGCTCTAACGCGTCTAACGCGCTGTTGAAAGCCCCGACCGTTCCGCTGCTCCCAAAACGCCTCGTGTGAGTGATTTCCACTCTCTTTCCGAGACTGTAACAAAATAACGTCGAAGCAGCGCCGTGCGGGGGCACCGGGGATCCGTCGTCGTCGTCGGCGGCGCAGAGCGGAGGGTTCTCGGGGAAGCGTCCGCTGCGGTGACGCTGCGCCACTGGGAGCGGGGCCCGGCCTGGCTGCTAGCTCGCCAGCTAGCACACACAGGCTAGCTGGCGACCATCCGCTCACATTATAAGCTCTGTTATTATATCTTACCCCACGGCTCGCTGGCCGGACGCGGGGTTATATGTTGAAATAGTCCTGTTGGATGGTCGTCGGTGTTTCAACTGCGTCGGTGTCCGCAGTAGGGGGTGGACGCTTTTGTGTTTATAGTTTAGAAAGTGCGTAGAAGGAAGTGTGTGGCTGCTGGGTATGTAGCTTAGCATTGTGGTGATTAGCAGTGTAGCGGGTAGCTCCACAGCCCCTGTGCTGACCGTCAGACCCAAACCAGACCCTTCTGTCGTGTAAACGTCGCCTTTATGGATCTGATGTGTGAAATGCTGCCTGTTGGTGTTAGCCACCAGCTAAACAGCCACCGTTAGCGTCAACAATAATAACCCGTTTAGCTACCAGCTATCCAAAGCCTCCGCACTATAATCTGTCATTCACTACGAATGGGTATAATGTCAACATATAATTGATGTAATTTTATCTTTCTTATGTCTACTCGCGGATGTCCAACTGTTGTATTTGGTAAGACTTGGGAGACTGTGTGCATACAGTCGATCTGGTCCCAACCCGGCCAGGCCTCAGTATGTCCAAATACTACCAGTATGTTACACATTGGGCCTTAAACTATTAAAAGTAGCCCTACATTTATATTCATATTTTTTTAATTCGACTTTTATTTTATACCAAATAGAAAGACGTGTCTGTACAAAGGTTAACTCAAAAGGCTGTGTGGAAATGGTATATTCCAAGAATGTCTTTTCATTTCACAAATCATTACTTTACTAAATTGTTAAATTACATCCTTGGGAATATCGTTATTATATCGTGTGCGAGAGCTTCTCTTGGGATTTCTTTTTGATCAAAATGATTCGTTAAGTTAATGTATTCCCTTCAAGCAATAACTTTAAATCTTTGTGGTGTCTGATGGCGTTTCTTTTACTAAATTTAAGTGAAGATTACACCCCTTAAAACTATTACACCCCTTAAACCCCCCTTATAATTGCAGGTGCTTCATTTTAATGGTTGAAATAAAAACTTAAAAAAACAAAACAGGGTCATATTTGGCCAATAAAACATGTTACTGTGAGACATTCATTACAGTAATTGTAACATGGCTGACATGTTTTAGTGTCAGTGTATGTGCATGGATACTTAACCCCCCCCCCCCCCCCCATTTTTGTATTCACTAACTATTCCTTTGAGCGGTGACAAGTGGCAAAGGTGAATGGGGTATCTGTCAAAATGGAAAGTGAGAATCATCTTTAGAATGTATAACATCTCATACCCCTCCCTCTTATTCCACATGTCCTCGCACCATATCTGACAGCATCTGTGTACACGTGTTGTGCACCAGTCTACTGTATGTGTGACGGTGTGTTCCTGCGCCCACCATGCCAATCTGTGTAGCTCTAATACTGATCTCCCCCTTCCCCTCCTCCTCCTCTTCCCTAACCACTGATGGTTACACGCACCATTCCTTGTGTTTCATGTGTCTAATCAACCCCCATTTTGTTTTACACTTATGTTTATTTTCATATTCCATGGGTCTTGTTGCCCCAATTCCCACCACCTCCCTCCCCCATTCTTTTTCTACACCCCCTGGTCCGTTGCCTCTGTTCTTTTCTTTCTTCTCCTCCTCCTTTCATACTCTGTCCCTCCTCCTCCTCTCCCTCTCTCTCACACAGTGCTCTGTACTGGGCTCTCACTGGCGTTGCTGCTCCGCGGTGGCTGAGAGTTTGTGTGCACTCAGGTGCCTGCAGTGCATCCCCTCCACCCGGGCTCACAACCAGGTTCTGCCTCTTTCCTCTTCAAATTCTGCTGCCCCTCCCTCCCTCCCTCCCTCCCCCCCCTCCCAATGGCCCCTTCATGCCCCCCCCCCCCCATCCAAAACCTCCATGGTCACCCACACTTCACACCAGGAGTGGATGGGCAGAAGGAACTTTTCCATCGGCAGATTAGTTAAAAGACATTTGAATAAAGCCTCGGCCATTAAGGGTATTGGCCAGAGGAGATCGGGGTACCACAGATTGGCCACCTGTTGGGGCGCCATTTTCTTTCCTTCTACCTGCAGGTGTGAGGGCTTATGTGGGCGGGTTACTCTTGAGCTGCCACATGCTTGCTTGCCTGCCTGTCTGTCTGTCTGTCTATCTGTCTGTCCTTTTTGTATGTCTTTCCCATTGGTCTTTCCCCACTCGGCATGTTAACCAAAAAGCAGTAAGCTTCTCCTGTCTGCACTGTGCGTGAGAGAGGATGGCGACCAGTTCTTTTATTGGCCCTCGGCGACGTTGAGGCTGGCGAGTGTGAAGTCTTGCTGCTTGTGAAGCACCATCAGGGTGTGTTGAATGGGGACGGGCAAGCTTCTACTCTCGCCTTGCCTGCCAAAACCTTTCTTTTTGACCTTGGCTGAGTCATCACAGGTGGGGGTCCTGTGTTCATGCAGTGTCGCATGGGCTATGTGGAATAAATGAATTTCAGACAACAAAGGTAGCAAGGTAACGGCTTGCTTTGGCTGTCATCACTGACTGTGATGGCACCGACACACTGGCAGGAGTGACTGTACATCTCCTGCCAGTTTGTAAAACATTACATTAAATAAATGGCAACAAATTGGGTATTTAGGTAAAACCATTAAGACTTTAGCGTAGACACATTTCTTTCCAAAAGCTATCCCAATCCGTATTGGAACAAATTCAGCACAACTCTTCCCAAGGACCGCAGGAGCGCAGATTTACTTAAAAAATAGTCAAATTTGTGACCGTCTGGAACGAGTACTTCTGATGTATGTCTGGAATAAACAAAATTAGGAGCCCCAGTTCAGGCTTGTTGTGAGTTGTTCTCACGTGTGTTTGTCTTCTAATTAGCTGGAGCTGTTACTGTTGCATTGTGGGGGTAGATGTATCTGAAGCTTAAAGAGATCCTCACAATAGTGAGTTATTCTTTGGAGCACAATGAGGCATTCAGATGTTGGCTAATGAGGAGCTGACCTTCCTCATCAGCTCTCCAGGGTATCCCTAGTAACAAATCACAACCAACAGCACTAGATGAAATGCCACTGTTGCCCTAAAAATGTATTATACACGCAGCATATTCAAGCCTTTCATTCACATATTCAAATCGTCCTCTGCGATGGTGAGGAGCACCACTTGCTGCTATTCATGAGGATTGCAGATCTGTGCCAAGATGAGATTTTGACATTTCTGCAGTATTTTGTAATCATATTGAAAATCGCATCATGTAAAAATAAATCTCAACCCTGCCATTGACGTTTTAGATCCTTAATAGACTAGACCCTTATATTTTACAGCACACAGACTCTCTCTTTTTTGACAATTGACAACAATTGCCAATTCAGTCCTTGTGATTGAATGAGGCCACCACCACGGTGGAACCTGGTGACGTGGGGAGAGCGTTGGCCGGTCCACTCTGCATGCACTCTGCACACCAGACTCTAGTTTCATTACAGGGACGCCTCTTCTGCCGCCCCTTCCACTGATGTGCCCAAGACGCTGCAATCTTTAATTTCCTGTCCAGACTACTCCACCTGCATCGCAGGCCCAAGCCCTCACAGAGATTCCTTGCATTTGCAGTACTCCAGTATGTCTGGTCTACTCCATGTGCGCGTGTCTGTCCGCGTACGCGCACATGCGGTCATCAGAGCGATAGTGCACAGGGAGGCCCTGTAAGTCTTGTTGGCTTCGTTATTTGGCCACTGATTCTCTGGAGCTGCCCACGCACACTCTGCTGCCTCCCTGCCTTCTCCAGTGGCTGGTCCCTGGGACCCCCCGGTGGGCCAGATACCCCAGAACTAACGCCCCGGTGGTCCCGTCTGCTCTGTTCCTCCTCCAGAACATGTCCGGCATGGAGTCCCAGAACCTCGTGGACGATCTGTCGCCAAAGAAGAACACGGTGCTCAAGGTGAGAGCGTGTGCAGGCCGTGTGTGTGCGTGAGGTTGACGGCCGCGGCGTGCAGAAGTCCCGCCTTACGCGTAAACACGCAGCGCTGCGTCACCGACCAGCGGCGCCATGTTGGATGTTTGTTTTATTCATCCTTCATGGACGCGCCCTGTGAAGCAGCTCATGTGGTGAATGTGTTCCTGGAACACATGTCCTTCACCATGTAAATGAGGACCAGTGTTAGACAGATGTACTGAGAGATATGAAAATGAATTGAGCCTCATGGACTGTAAAGACAACATCCTGCATATATTGACTTCAAGGACATTCTTAACATTAATTAAAACGTAAGCCTTATTTAGTTTTTTTGTTTCATCTCACCCCTTTCTATGAATAACTCCAAACCCGTTCCTTCTGAGCTTTACACACGTTTGACCGTGCTCACTTATCTATATGTATTTTATACACGTCTATGAAACTGTAGCCATGTGACAACGGTGACACTTTTGGTCAATGTCATGTTATTTAATGACATTGACCCCGTTTCAATTGAGCCCCGGGCTAGCATAACATCTCGTCTCTCCCCCTCTGGTCTCCCCCCTCTGGTCTCCCCCAGATCAGTAACGGCCCGGTGACCGGGTCCCGCAAGCGCCCGTCCGAGGGCAACTATGAGAAGGACAAGGAGCACTGCATCGTCCTGTTTGACCAGTGGTCAGAGGCCGACCAGGTGGAGTTTGTGGAGCACCTGATCTCCCGCATGTGTCACTATCAGCACGGCCACATCAACTCCTACCTCAAACCCATGCTGCAGAGGGACTTCATCACCGCGCTGCCAGGTACACACCCGCACGCACGCACACACACCCACACACACACACACACACACACACAGACACACACACACACACACACAGCATCCCTGGCTGCATGGAGGCGCCGTCGTCACAGTGTGCGGGGCGGCTGTTCCCCGGGGTGATGTAACCGCGACCAGGAGGCTATAAATACAGGTGTGAGCGGGGGTCTGAGCATTCTGAGGGCGCGCGGAATGTTTGCGGAGACATGGAGTCATGGCGCCGCATTTTGGGACCCGTATGTCACTCCAGGGGTGTTGTCATGGAAACCGCCTCTCCACTGGCTTCACTCATTTTAAAGAAGGGCGAATGTTTTTTGTAGATCACAGCAGTGAGTCGGCATCAAAGGTTTTATTTTATTTTTTGGAGTCTGAACGATGATGGCAACTAGGTTGCTGTCCTGCAACACCTAGAGGGAGGCAGTAGGCCTGCCAGGGGGAACCAGAAGGGTCTGTACAGAAATGCACACTAGAAGCACGTTTCACCCTTCTCTTTTGAACTGTGGACATCTCGACAACCATGTCTGTGAAGGGTTTGGGTTGGGCTTGATTGAAGGTGTTGATGTGTGTGCTTGAGCTTAATGTGATGGTGATTACATGTTGGTCACTACTCTAAATACTACAATCCCAAAATTATTGACCAGCTCTAAAGCGAATACAAACTACCTAAACACAGTACAGTAAGGGTATATTAATTCACCATTAAATACCATTAGTTATTTCAGGAAAAAGCATTATCATGCGGCATTAGCAAAGCGGTTATGGTATACCCTAGCCCTATGAATTTGCATATACTGTACATACATTGTAGTTTAGTAACATCAACACCATTACCTCAATCAACACCATTAGTAAATGATAACTAGACCATTAGTTGACGAACGTCAACTAATGGTCTGGTTATCATCAACGGTTCGTTAACTGTTATTTCTTCTTACTGCATTAACTGATGAATGACTAGTTCATCACTAACCCCTGAATGTGAGGCCTCACTCCACCCACTCACCCCACCCCACGCCGTTCCCCTGAGTCTGAAGACGTGTGTCCCCCCTCCAGCCCAGGGCCTGGACCACATAGCGGAGAACATCCTGTCCTTCCTGGACGCCCGCTCGCTGTGCTCCGCAGAGCTGGTGTGTAAGGAGTGGCAGCGGGTCATCTCCGAGG
Source organism: Urophycis tenuis (assembly GCA_036785325.1). NCBI lineage: Eukaryota > Metazoa > Chordata > Actinopteri > Gadiformes > Phycidae > Urophycis > Urophycis tenuis. The sequence continues at coordinate 22,552 of JAXIVH010000849.1, read as the reverse complement.
GCATGCTGTGGAAGAAGCTCATCGAGCGCATGGTGCGCACAGACCCGCTGTGGAAGGGGCTGTCAGAGAGACACCAGTGGTGAGAGAGGGTCCGCCGGGGGGGGAGGGGGGGGAGAGAGAGAGAGGGAGAGAGAGAGAGGTTTTAAACCCTGCAATGTCACTGCTAGAAGTTCAACTCAGAAGTTGCGCTGACTGGTCCCTGAACGGTCAGGTTGTTTCCTTTGTGTGCTGAATTCGCTCGGTACACTCAATCTGGGCCGCTCAGCATCGTCATGATTCTGCATCGTGTTATGATTCAAGAAATTCTTGAAACACACAAAAAAACTCTTCTTCAAAACATTCCCATCATGGGCTCACTGACAGTGGAGGCTTAAACTAAAGTGTACAATATGGTTTACTCTTCATTAGCAAACCTATTGTATTATACCAACATATTGTACAGAGGTGCATAATGTTGTAGACAAACCTATTCAAGTAGTATCACACTAAATATTCAGCAGAATGACAACACTGACAAAGGGTTTAAGTGTGGCAGTAGACCAACGGTAACGATGGTGATGGGCCTATGGCCCACAACATGCACCAAGCAGAGCAAAGGGGCTGAAGAAACCTCAGCTTTAGCTTTCACCCTGTCCAGTGTTTCATGAGCCCCGCCCTCCTCTGTTGATGAGAGAGAGAGAGAGCGTGCGTGCGTTCGTGCGTGTGTGTGTACTGTCCTGCTGCCACTGCTCCTCTCAACCCAGACTGTGTCTGCCCCCCACCCCCCTGCAGGGAGAAGTACCTCTTCAAGAATCGCACTACAGAAGTCCCCCCAAACTCGTACTACCACTCCCTGTACCCCAAGATCATCCAAGACATAGAGGTAAGCCAGTGGTAAGCCAGCGGCACAGTGCGTACTGCCGGGATGTCCCTCACTCAGCCTGGTGCCACAGCACCGTGGTAGCACTGTGCAGTGTTTTAAATACTCCTCACTACTGTCTGGAAAATACAGATTTTTAGGTTACGGGTCAAGATGTTGTTGCATAGAAATGACATTAACAACCAATTGTCTTTAATCTTCTTAAAATCCTTTACACAAACGTAAATAAGAAATACAAGACTGCTCTAGCTTCTCCCTGTCTTTATGAAAGTTTGTTAATTAAAAGCGAGTACATGAGATGTGATCATGGATGTCTGCACATCCATGACCACATCCATGGTTGAGCTGAAGCGGCTGCTCCACACCAGCTGGGAGCATGCCTCTGTTCTTTCAATGTGTCCTCAGCACTTACTCATGCAGCTTGATTACAGGCTATTAATAAATAAAGCCAAGTTATTAGTCCCGGCAATGAGTAGTGCTATTCCCGTACACCCCCTCTCACACCGGCCCCTGGCCCCGCCTCCAAACGTGCACACCACCGTCTCCTGTCAATCACCCAGCACTGCCGCAGGGTCCAGGGCTCTGCAACACATCCGCTCAGAGACGGTACACTCACCGACTTCCCTCGAGTGCTGACTAATGTTCACCCCTCCCTCCCCCTCTCTCCCCCTCCCTCCCCCTCTCTCCCCCTCTCTCCCTCTCTCTTCAGACCATTGAGGCAAACTGGCGGTGTGGCAGACACAACCTGCAGAGGATCCAGTGTCGCTCTGAGAACAGTAAAGGAGTCTACTGCCTGCAGTACGATGACGACAAGATCATCAGCGGCCTTAGGGATAACTCCATCAAGGTACGGAGCCTGGCAGGCCTCTGGTCCGGGGGTGTTGAGGACGGGGGAACAGAGACGACTACCAGTTTATTGACTTGGGGGAAGAACGCCAATTGGCTTGCGTTCATTCTGTCTGTCTCTTAGTCTCTCTCTCGCCCTCGCTCTACTTTGTTTTGTCTATTTCTGCCAGCAAGTCTGAGGCCCAGTGCATCTGATAGTCTGAGGCAGTTATTGCCTGGTGTGGTGCTAGAGCCCACCCTGGTAGGGGGTTAAGACCACCAAGCAGCATTACTAGTACTCAGCTAGACGTCACCCCCCCACCAGACCTCCCGGTGCCTCCTGATGCTGGCAGCTTGGTTCTGTAATGAAAGCTAAAGGTAGGAGTAACGGATGGAGCGATGGATATCTCCGCGTGCTCCCGTCGTTCCTGAGGGCTGCTGAAGTGGAAGAGCCGATGAGGGGGAGGGGAGGTTAGTCTCGTGTCCCGGGGGAGGCTGAGGGGAGGGGGGTCGGGCTCTGATGCCCTGACATGCCCATGCGTGCACACACTCATGCACAAGTAATGCTCAGTGTAGCAGGCGAGGGGGAGGGGGGGGGAGCGGTGAAGCGTGAGCATTACATCAGGGAGAGTGAGGCGTGACCCACATCTCATCACGTGAGTCACAGAATCACTCTTAAAACATGTCCCCTCCATTTACGCCTCTGGTGTCCCCTCCTCCTCCTCCTCCTCTTCCTCTTCTCTCCATATGTCCACCCTGATGTGACCACTCCTGTTAACATGTGCACCCCTCTCCCTCTGTGCAGATCTGGGATAAGCAGTCTCTGGAGTGTCTGAAGATATTGACGGGTCACACGGGCTCCGTCTTGTGCCTACAGTACGACGAGAGGGTCATCGTAACGGGCTCCTCAGACTCCACTGTCAGGTACGGACCGCCCGGCGCCTTGTGGTACACGGCCGGCCCGGCCCGGCCCGGCTCAGCGTGTTGTGGTACACGCCCGGCCTGGGTGACACGGTGACCCGGTGTTGCGATGGGAACAGACTGACGTCACGCGGCCACAGAGCGCGGCGTTGGTGACGCGCTCTGTGGCCGCGTGACGGCTGGTGACGGCGTAGACGTTGTTGATGTTCTCCTGCTTGACTTCACACTTTGAAGCAAGACTGCTGGTGTGGGTGGAGGCGCCATGAGGTGACGGGCAGCGTGTCACCTCCACGTGTCACCTCCAGCCTGTTACCTGCAGCGTGTCACCTCCACGTGTCACCTCCACGTGTCACCTCCACGTGTCACCTCCAGCCTGTCACCTCCAGCATGTCACCTGCATATCTCCCCCCTGCGTGTAATAAGGGTGTCTGGTGTTTGTATTGAAAAGAAGCCACGTTGGTCAAAAGGCTGTTTGGGAGTCATGTTGGAACGTCAGAGTCATGTTGGAGCATCAGTCATGTCAGAGTCATGTTGGAGCGTCAGAGTCATGTTGGAGCGTCAGAGTCATGTCAGTCATGTTGGAGTGTCAGTCATGTTGGAGCGTCAGAGTCATGTTGGAGCGTCAGAGTCATGTCAGTCATGTTGGAGTGTCAGTCATGTTGGAGCATCAGTCGCGTCAGAGTCATGTTGGAGCGTCTTTTTGCCGTGATGGCCGCTATAGTTGTGACATGGACACAGTGTGGTGGTGTACGTCCTCAGAGGTTCTCCAGGGTAGAGCCGTGGTGTACGTCCTCAGAGGTTCTCCAGGGTAGAGCTGTGGTGTACTTCCTCAGAGGTTCTCCAGGGTAGAGCTGTGGTGTACGTTCTCAGAGGTTCTCCAGTGTAGAGCTGTGGTGTACGTTCTCAGAGGTTCTCCAGGGTAGAGCCGTGGTGTACGTCCTCAGAGGTTCTCCAGTGTAGAGCTGTGGTGTACGTCCTCAGAGGTTCTCCAGGGTAGAGCTGTGGTGTACGTTCTCAGAGGTTCTCCAGGGTAGAGCCGTGGTGTACGTTCTCAGAGGTTCTCCAGGGTAGAGCTGTGGTGTACGTCAATGACATCAATTCGTAGTCAATCAAAGGTTAAACATAGATAAATGTAATCTTACAATGGTTGTATATATATAAACGATATTATGTATATTTTGGTTGTGTTCAAGGTGCATTCTTGTGCTCTTTGCATTCTTACAGTTTATTCATGGAAACAAATCAGAAAAATCAAAATGGGGTTGGATTAGATTAGATTCAACTTTGGTCATTCTCAGGTCACCCAGCAGTGGGCTGCTGTGTTTACTTGACCCATCCCATGGTACATAGCAGCACTGGGCTGGTTTCACCCATCCTATGGTACATAGGAGCAGTGGGCTGCTATGTTCAGCGCCCGGGGAACAAGTTGGGGTTCAGTGTCTTGCTCTAGGACACTACGACATGCGGACAGTTGGAGGAGGGGAATCGAGGGGATCGAACCGCGGAGCCTACAGTTGGTGGACGACCCGCTCTGTCCACCCGCTCTACCCACTGAGCTACCACCAATCTGCTCTCCATGTGACCTGGGGCTAGATTGTGCACTAAAGGCTTTCATCATTACTGCCTTGCTGTGAACATTTTGTACACCACAGTAGAACCTTCACACACGGCACTGAACAGCCTGTCAGTCAGACCCTGGGCTGTTCACGGAGTGAGAAGATAGGAGATAGGAGATAGGAGACTGAGCGTGATGTTCCCTTTGCAGCGATTAACACTGAATGTTTGTTGTTGAGGTTTCTCCCTGAAGCTCAACATCGTTAAACCTCCTCCCTCTTTTCTTACTCCCTCCCTGACCCCTCCCTCCTCCCTCCCCTCCCCCTCCCCTTCCTCCTCCCCCCAGGGTGTGGGAGGTGACCTCGGGGGAGGTGCTCAACACGCTCATCCACCACAACGAGGCGGTGCTCCACCTGCGCTTCGCCAACGGCCTGATGGTCACGTGCTCCAAGGACCGCTCCATCGCCGTGTGGGACATGGCGTCGCCCACCGACATCAGCCTGCGCCGCGTGCTGGTGGGCCACCGAGCTGCCGTCAACGTGGTCGACTTCGACGACAAGTACATCGTGTCGGCCTCGGGGGACCGCACCATCAAGGTGAGGCGGCGGGGGGGGTCCAGGTCACCCTCAGAATGGAGGTCTTTTGACCCGCCGCAGTGGAAGAGTCTGCCGGCCAAGCGATTCAGCAACATGGTCTCACAGGAATCCGTGAAATAGCCACGGACACTGAACTCAAAATCCGTGGTGGGCCCACGGAATCACTGACATTACCGTGAAACTCACGGAAATGGATGAGATGAGCTGGATGAGAAGGTTATAGACACAACCGAGTAAAAAAAGGTAGACTCACTATACCATCCATCGATTATTAATTATCCAACTTAAATGTAGGCATAATCTAAGCCTACGACAAATATGCAGTCCTGAAACTACTGTGTTTATTCAATTTTAATGCAGCCCAAAGTTATAAAAGTCAGTTGATATGAGTTTCATTAACTTGCATTAGAGCAAAATCCGTGTGAGTTTCACGGAAATGTCAGTGATTCCGTGGGCCCACCACGGATTTTGTTAAGTGAAGCGTCCGTGGCTATTTCACGGATTCCTGTGAGAGCAGGTTGTATTGAGACGTCGTTAACCCTGAACGTTGTCATGGGCCGACTGGTTCAATCTGTCCTCCTCTGGCTGCTGGCAGGTGTCTGCTGTGTTGGGACACCTGCCTGGGTGGTCTTAGTGGGTGGTGGTGCTGTGGTTCAGTCTGCTGGCTGCTTGTCCGTTAACGCTGAGATTCATACCGGCGGGAGGGGGAGGAGGAGGAGGGGGGGGGGGGGTGGGGTACGTTTGACAAAGAACGGAGCTTCTAATCATCAGGGCTTCTCTTGCACCATTGTTGGTATTTAGTCCCCCCCCCCCAAATGACAAACCTGCCAATCAAGATCAGCGGAGTGCCGTGCTGTGTCACGGTATCGTCTGTTTGCAGAAGACGTTCCATGTATTCCAACAAGTGGCTCCACCACTCATTGTACCCTGAGCCTCCTCTGTGGTTCAACGTGATGCACCGCCTTCAGGGCGCCGCCTGACTCCGCAGCGGGACTGAGTCACGCCGATGACTCACGGCCGTGCCTCCCCCTCTCCCTCCCTCCCTCCCTCCCTCCCTCCCTCCCTCCTGTAGGTGTGGAGCACCAGCACCTGTGAGTTTGTGCGCACGCTGAACGGCCACAAGCGAGGCATCGCCTGCCTGCAGTACCGGGATCGGCTGGTGGTCAGCGGCTCGTCCGACAACACCATCAGGTGGGTGCCAGGGGTCCTGGGTCCGGGGGTCAGGTCCTCGGTATGGGGGGGGTCCTCGGTATGGGGGGGGTCCTGGGTACGGGGCTACGGGGGTATAAAGCAGAGACATGTGCGTGACGCGTCCCTCCCTCCCCTGCAGGTTATGGGACATCGAGTGCGGGGCGTGTTTGCGCGTGCTGGAGGGCCACGAGGAGCTGGTGCGCTGCATCCGCTTCGACAACAAGAGGATCGTCAGCGGAGCCTACGACGGGTAGGAGGCCTCTGAACACAGACCTGGTCCTCATGGACCGGGTCCACACAGCCTCTGAACACAGACCTGGTCCTCATGGACCGGGTCCACACAGCCTCTGAACACAGACCTGGTCCACGCAGCCTCTGAACACAGACCTGGTCCACACAGCCTCTGAACACAGACCTGGTCCACGCAGCCTCTGAACACAGACCTGGTCCTCATGGACCTGGTCCACACAGCCTCTGAACACAGACCTGGTCCACACAGACCTGGTCCACACAGCCTCTGAACACAGACCTGGTCCACACAGCCTCTGAGCACAGACCTGGTCCATATGGACCTGCTCCACACGGGCTCAAAACATACAGACCTAGTCCACACGGGTTCAGAACAAACAGACCCGGTCCATATGGATCTGGTCCACACGGGTTCAGAACATACAGACCCGATCCACACACGGGCTCAGAACACAGACATGACCCCTTATAAAGGACCATGAACACGATAGTGGTTCAAGGTACGAGTACAGCTTGATAAAACCTGACTGAACTCCTTTTTATGGATGATGAATTATGCCACCTTGATGAAAGGCATGAGGTGATGAAACACCTCACTACAGTGACTGTACTCACTGCTGCTGGATGGTGGTCATGCTGTCGTGGACTCATCGTCACACTGTGTTGTGTTCTCATCCCACAGTAAGATCAAAGTGTGGGACCTACAGGCAGCGCTGGACCCCCGAGCCCCGGCCAGCACCCTGTGTCTGCGCACCCTCGTGGTGAGTCTGAGTCTGGGTGAGAGTCTGAGTGAGTGAGAGTCTGAGTGAGTGAGAGTCTGAGTGAGTGAGAGTCTGAGTGAGTGAGAGTCTGAGTGAGTGTGTGTCTGAGTGTGTGTGTGTCTGAGTGTGTGTGTGTCTGAGCGTGTGTGTGTCTGAGCGTGTGTGTGTCTGAGCGTGTGTGTGTCTGAGCGTGTGTGTGTCTGAGCGTGTGTGTGTCTGAGCGTGTGTGTGTCTGAGCGTGTGTGTGTCTGAGCGTGTGTGTGTCTGAGCGTGTGTGTGTCTGAGCGTGTCTGTGTCTGAGCGTGTGTGAGTCTGTGTGTGTCTGTGTGTGTCTGTGTGTGTGTGTCTGTGTGTGTCTGTGTGTGTGTGTCTGTGTGTGTCTGTGTGTGTCTGAGAGTGTCTGTGAGTCAGAGTCTGAGAGAGTCCTGTAGCGCAGCAGTGCTCTGAGTCCTCCTCTGTGTGCAACAGGAGCACTCGGGCCGCGTGTTCCGCCTGCAGTTTGACGAGTTCCAGATCATCAGCAGTTCCCATGACGACACCATCCTGATCTGGGACTTCCTCAACGTCTCGACCAACGGGCAGTCGGAGGGGCGGTCCCCCTCGCGCACCTACACGTACATCTCTAGATAGCAGGTTGGTGGAGCCGGCACGCTAACGCTACAACGTACACAGTAGGGCGCTAACGCCGTGGTGTACGCAGTAGGGCGCTAACGCCGTGGCGTACGCAGTAGGGAGCTAACGCCGTGGCGTACGCAGTAGGGCGCTAACGCCGTGGCGTACGCAGTAGGGCGCTAACGCCGTGGCGTACGCAGTAGGGCGCTAACGCCGTGGCGTACGCAGTAGGGCGCTAACGCCGTGGCGTACGCAGTAGGGCGCTAACGCCGTGGCGTACGCAGTAGGGAGCTAACGCCGTGGCGTACGCAGTAGGGAGCTAACGCCACGGCGTACGCAGTAGGGTGCTAACGCCACGGCGTACACAGTAGGGAGCCAACGCCGTGGCGTACGCAGTAGGGAGCTAACGCCGTGGCGTACGCAGTAGGGAGCTAACGCCGTGGCGTACGCAGTAGGGCGCTAACGCCACAGGGTACGCAGTAGGGAGCCAACGCCGTGGCGTACGCAGTAGGGAGCCAACGCCGTGGCGTACGCAGTAGGGAGCCAACGCCGTGGCGTACGCAGTAGGGAGCCAACGCCGTGGCGTACGCAGTAGGGAGCCAACGCCGTGGCGTACGCAGTAGGGAGCCAACGCCGTGGCGTACGCAGTAGGGAGCCAACGCCGTGGCGTACGCAGTAGGGAGCTAACGCCATGGCATACACAGTAGGGCGCCAACGCTAAAACGTACACAGTAGGCCGCTAACGCTAAAACGTACACAGTAGGCCGCTAACGCCATGGCATACACAGTAGGGCGCCAACGCTAAAACGTACACAGTAGGCCGCTAACGCTTCAACCTACACAGTGTGTGTTTGATTCAGTTACTACTTGAGTTCTTGTGGCGGTCCAAAACAAATGGGCCACGCCCCTGCTCCAGTCAGTGGTTGATGGGTACCTGCTTCACATTGCCCCTAGTGTGTGTGTGTGTGTGTGTGTGTGTGTGTGTGTGTGTGTGTGTGTGTGTGTGTGTGTGTGTGTGTGTGTGTGTGTGTGTGTGTGTGTGTGTGTGTGTGTGTGTGTGTGTGTGTGTGTGTGTGTGTGTGTGTGTGTGTGTGTTATCAGGGGGTGTGGTGACGTGGCCGTCATTAATCATCGACATACAAATTGTGCGGTAGTAACGACTATTGGGATGAAGTAACCCATGGGAGCGGATCATTGTGTAACTTGTAACACACAGGCTGCCCGGCCCTGTGTGCAGTGTGTCAGCAGGACACACAGGCTGCCCGGCCCTGTGTGCAGTGTGTCAGCAGGACGCGGTCTGACTCTGTCCTGTCGCCCCCCCAGGTGCCACCAGCCTATCACAGCCTTTCTACCAGGAGCCCGGGGCTGAGTCACTGATTGGGTGCGTCTGTCGCGGAGGGGAGCTCACCTCCTCTCCTCCTCCTCCTCCTCCTCCTCCCTCCTTCTGGCCATCGCTCTGTCCACCCAGCGGCCTCCACACCCCACAGCACCCTGACGGACTTGGCCTGGAAGGGGGGGAGACCTTTCCCTTTGCCTGTTTCCAGTTTGCACGCACAAGACACACACACACACACACATTTACATGCACACACACACACACGCCCCCTGCCCCTCACACACACACACACACACACACACACACACACACACACACGCCCACCCACACGTCATCACCATGGTCCATATTTATCTCCAGGCAAGTACTCTTTAATGACAGTATTAACCATAGACCCTGACCCTGAGACCAAGTCCACTACACACACACACACACACACACACACACACACACACACACACACAGACACACCCTCCTCCCCCACAGATATCACGTAGACTTCTAGTCCTCACACACACTCATACACAAGCCCCCGTTGGACCCCTCCCTCCCCGTTCACCTCCCCCCCCCCCTCCCCCCCGTCCCCCCTAACCGAGGCCAGGACAGGACGGGCCTCGGAGCCCCGGTGGAGACAGTGACTCTTGATTGGCTCTGAGCAGAACAACGACGGACGGATGAAGACTTGGGGGTGGAGGGGGGTGAGGGGTGGGGGTGGGGGGAGGAGGGGGGGTGACACTGAGAGGAGGGGGGGTGGTGGGGGGGGGCCTCATGTAGAAGCGTCTAGCACCCCCCCCCCCTCCAGCCTCCTCCTCCTCTCCCTCCTCTCCTCACCCCCTCTCCCCATCTGCTCTCTCAACCTTCCCCTTGAACCCCCTCCTTCTCCCCCCCCCCCCCCCCCCCCCTCCCTCCCTCCACCTCCTCCCTGGCTCCTGCCCCCCACTGGGACCCCCGCCCGCATGGGACCGGCTGGTGGGTGGAGGTGGGTGGAGGTGGGTGGGCTCACACACTCACGTTTGCTCAAGAGAGTGTGTGTGCGTGCGTGTGCGTGTTTCTATATGTGGACTTTTGAAATGGCGGGAACACAAGAAGGGGGCGGAGACACAGAGACAGACGTGCATGTGAGGTTGCCGTGGATACAGCGTCCGCCC
>JAXIVH010000848.1:10000-39699 GCA_036785325.1 Urophycis tenuis | reverse complement strand
AGATGACGCTAAAGTCCCACAGATTTAGAAACTAAATTACCAAAACATCCCTCTCTGCTCCCTCCCTCCCTCTCTCTCTCTCTCTCTCTCTCTCTCTCTGCTCCCTTCCTCCTCCCTTCTCCTCCATTGGGAAGTGATGCGTTCACGCACCTGTGATTGACAGGCGGGATGGATTCCCCAAGCCAATCAGGGAGAAGATGCCCCGATGCCCTGATTGGTCAGAAATGACCCCCGGAGCGCCTCGGAACAACTAGAGCTCGTCCTCCTCTGAACATCCTTCCTTCGGTCTGCCCACCCAGGACCCCCGGCCCCCTACTGCTGCCGTGGAGACAGAGGAGGGACCCCTGCTGTGTGCTCCTCCTCAAGTATTCCTCCTTCTCCCATTGAGGAGGTTCTGGGGGGGGGGGTCAGCTCCTTTTGAGGGCGTACAGTTCAGATAAGATGAGAAGCTCCTGATCCATGGCCAGGACATCGCCCATCACTACAACCTGTCTCCATGACAACGGACTAGATAACACCCTGTCTCTCCCCCAATCAACCGCCACCCAGAATAACACACGGCCACATGGGAAAAGGTGTCCTCTCTAATGGAAGCTAAACACAGCTAACAGAAGCTAACACCGCTAACAAGACTCACCCATTGTTTAAGTTTTCACACAGAAGACTTAAACAATGGGTTAGGACCTAGTTTTATTGTAGCGCCATTAGCCTGATAGATAGATTAGTATACTGATAAGGGGTGTGTGTTTGTGTGTGTGTGGGGGGGGGGGGGGGGGGGGGGGTTACAAAGGGCTGGGTGAAGGGGTGAGGGAGCTGATGGGTGTCTCTATTTGTAGATTCAGCTGGGCTGTTTTAAGAGGACTGTTAAAATGGGCAACACCACACAGAGAGAGAGGAGGAGGAGGAGAGGGGGACAGAGAGACTGAAAGAGAGAGACCGAAAGAGAGAGAAAGAGAAAGATATGGGGGGGGGGGGGGGGGGATAAAGAGAGTAGGTTAGAGGGGGAGTTTTACTGAAGGTCCTAAAGGGGGGGGGGGGGGGATTCCAGGCTCCCGTCTGGATAGTCTGCTGTGTATTATGATCATTATGTTAATCTTATTTAAACTATTTCCTAGGTATCCTACATCTCTATGGCAGTACAAAGCAGACTAAGGCTGTGTCGACTCTGAAGTGAACAGCTCATCATTCACTGCTTCGCGGTGAAGCGCGGATCTCTTTGAACCCGCAGAGGGTTCAGAGGTGTCTGGGGATTAAGAGAAGAGCGTCTCCCTACTTGACACAGTTTTTAATCGACTTCAAAAGCATCTCCAGACTCACTCACCGCTGACGAGGAGGAGAAGTAGTGAGGCGTGCATGGCTCCTCACATCTGTCTTCTCCTGGGACGCGAATCAGAGGACAACACAGAGAGAAGTGTAAGCGCACTTTCTGAACAGTTCACGCACCATCAACCTATCACACGTTCATGTGTTGTGTGAAGAGCAGGAGTCTCCCTTTTACCAACACTCGTTAAACTATGAGCGTACGTAACGTGGATTTGATGCGAGCATCAAAACACTTCTTTTTTTTTAAAAGAAGAAAAAAAAACTCACCCGTTTGCACAGAACACCACACCGGGCGCAACCACTGGCTTCAGTAAAAGTCTCAGAAAAAAGACTTCAGCTTCTCAAATTCGCAGCAGTCACTCTGTGGCCGTGTGTTCGTCTTGTCTTGTGTGAGAAGTCTTTATCCTAACAGTCCTCCACTTGCTCCAGAGCAGGCTGACGTACTCCAGCGGAGCTCAGAACTGCGCTCTGGTTCTCCGCTCTGCCGCTGGAAACCCCGGAGTGGATCTGCACCGCCTGGACCGGAGCTCCGCAGTGCTCGTTCACTTGACAAAAGTGGCGTTTAAAGGAGGATAAAAGCAGACAAAAAGAGCGAGGTTTTATATTGACGTGTCAACCTTAAGACCACCCAAACGTGAAGGCACTCACGGGGGTAGAACCGCTGACCAATACAGCGCAATGTCTCCTCAAAATGTTCACTTTACGCGCGCTTTCCATTTAGATTGTATGACACATTTTTTTCATTTTCCACTATTCCCTGCGCATGCAATGATAGATATGGGTGTGAGATAAATGCATCTAGATGAGTGACAAATTCAACTAAACTCCTTTCCTGGTTTTCTGCCGACCAACTCGGACACGCGCAAGAGGCAGGAATGCGCCCTCCCGACTGGACGGATTAGATTCCCTTCCTTTGATTGCATCAATGAACAATTCGTGCACGCGTACAGACCCCCTGGTTAATCCCCTCCCCCGCCCCCAATACACACACACACACACACACACACACACACACACACACACACACACACACACACACACACACACACACACACAACCAGCAGGTGCTTCAAAATAACTCACAGGTCATCTCCCTCGGATCTGCAAGGTGCACAATCCCGTCTCACATGTAATCGTTCACGTTTACAGGTGAACATTGTGTACAGTCTCCATCGGCTCTGATGTGTGTTTGCCTATCAGGATTGTTTTGAGCGACTATTTCATTGACGACAAAAATGTAAGTTCAGTCAAATTCTTGATCTGGACAGCGCTTTTGAAGGAACTACAGCAGCCAGCGCCTGACAACCTGACAACCTGATAACTTCATACTGGACGAACAGGGCATCTTCTGTTCATGTGTGTGTGTGTGTGTGTGTGTGTGTGTGTGTGTGTGTGTGTGTGTGTGTGTGTGTGTGTGTGTGTGTGTGTGAGAGCAAGTGAGAGTACATTTTGGGACAAACTGCTCGGACAATCGAAGGCGCCCTCTAGGGGTAAAGCAACAGAATCATCATTTTTAGACAATGAATCAAAACGAAGACTAAATGCAGTGACAACACATAACTTTATTTATTTGTCTTCAATAAATGTCAATCAAACATTGCATTTTTGCGCATACAGCACATCCTTACACACGTTTGTATTCATCACAAAAAATATTGTGTAACAAAAATAATTATTTAAGTACTTTAAGATGTTGTTTCTCAACAGGAGTGTCATCAAAAGTGTGCACTATCGTCAAAATTATAAATGGAATAATAGCCACAATATGATAAGAGCTTTGGGTCAAAAATACAAAATAAACATGTGCTGCAGTTATATATCGGCTCTCATCTGAAATCAATTAGTTTGGACAGGTCAAATATTAGTACAATGCGGTTCCTGTAGGGACTCAGCTTAAGAGGATCTCCCCCCTGCCTCACTAAGGCCCGCGGCACCGTCACTGCATCCTGCCCAGAGTGCGTGGATCAGCGTGAGCCCTGTGGTGAAGGACTGGGGGTCCACAGGACACACAACACAGTAACCAGGGACACATTGAAGGACAGGGGACACCCACCAGGACAGACGGACCACATAACCACGGCCTGCTCGGCGGGGGACCGTCCTTGTCCTTTAAAGACAGGGACAACTAAATATTTTTGATAACAACGCGTTGAACGACGACAAAACAGCAGAGTGTGAGGCCCGAGGCTGACGCATTCCAGTGTAGACGAGCAGTGTTCCTCCGGGGCCACAGGTGGCGCTGTAGCCCTGCTCTCCGCTAGCAGCTGCTGTATTTGCGGACCTGGTCGCGGATGTCCTCCCTGGCCGCCGTGGCGTTGCGCTCCAGCTCGGTCAGCTCGACCTGCCGACGCTGCATCTGCTGCATGTTGGTCCGAAACCTCTTCTCTAGCTCTGGGGAGGGGGGAGGAGGAGGGAGGAGAGGAGAGGAGAGGAGAGGTTTTGGTTTTCACATCCCTTTATTAAACCATTGCAAAATGAGAAAAACAGATCACTGATCTATTTTTCAAAAACTGTCAAAAACTGTCAACCAAACACAGAAGAAAAAAAACATGTCTCTCCAATCAAAAACCCACATTCAGCTCTCAGTCCCCCCCCCCACAGAGCACAAGACCCCTCCAACAGCCCATATGTGACTGAAACCCTGCATGTTGTCCATCATCCGATAATAGGCATGTTCCACCCTCAGTCGGGCCCTCAGCAGTCCCTCCAGAACCAGCACCGGTTCGACACCACCGACACCCTGAGCCCGGTTCCTGTGTGTCATCAGCCAGATGGCCAACTTGGCAGAACCAGACAAAAAGTTCTTCAATGTGTGTACCATCTTCTCCCCGACAGAGTATTTTGGGCCAAAAAATAAACAAACCAAAAGAAAAAACCTCCCCTAGACCCTGAAACCACCTTTTTAAAAGCGCAAACAGTGCTGTCAGCAGAGGACACTGAACAAATAAATGTGCCAGGGTCTCAACCTGGGAACAGAAAATGCACTCCTCCCCCAGCTCTGGATCCAGGTGCCCTCTGTATGTGTTTGTAGCTATTGCCCCATGTACAACCCTCCACTGGAGGTCTGCTGTCCGCTTTTCAACGGGCAGCTTATACAGGGACCGCCAGCTGCCTTTCGGGGAAACGTCTGGACCAAAAAGCTCAGTCCACTTCGACTCCTTCATCCCTACAAAAAAGCGCAGGTTCAAAAACACAAATTTGGTAGACTGCCTTTTTCCCTGCAGCCTGAAACTTGTCCAGGTGTGGGGTTGTGAGAGACAGCAGCTGACCTCCTCCCTCCTGCCACTCCCCCACAACTGGAGTGACAGACAGAGAGGGAAACTTGTACTCACAGCCTTCACTCCACTGGTCACACAGAATGATTCCCAGAAAATGCTCTCAGGGATTGTGGCAGGGCAGCACAGACTTCCTCCACCACTCTGTTGATCAGCCTGATAGAGGTAATGTTGCTTCTCTCTCTCAAGGCGTCCACAGATGTTGCCGTCAACTTCCTCAGATGGCCCAGTTTGGTGCAGCCAGCCTCTCTGAGATAGGCTCGCAGGCTGGCAGACTGCAGTGTTTGAGTCTTTATAAGGTTGTCAAAAAACAAAAAAAACAACCGCATGCCCGGAGTCTCACTTGTGGCATGTGCAACCTTTAAAATCTGCCATGCCTGCAGTACTGAGCTGTAAAAATGTGTTAGTCTAGTTAGGTCCACATCCTCAGGTTGTAAGAGAAAAAGCTGTTTATCATAGTCCAATTGCCCAGCTCCCTTCAGAAGCAGCCGAGCTGTATCAAATCAGCTTGGGCCTTCTACGCACACCACTAGAAGTGGTGTGCGTTTCCTGCAGGAACAACACATCAATACTTTTCTGACAGGCTATCTCAGAAATTACTGTTCTTTTGTGCATATCCCTACAACCATTGATGTTTAAAGAGCCCATTTTAAGGTGCTGCATAAAGAGGTGAGAGAATAGAAACAGGCAGTATGAAGCTAGAAGAGACCAGTAGATATAGAAAAGCACCGTGTGCTGCATAATCATGTTATTTTTTTGACCCTTCGGGAAGTACGACCACTCTTTGCTTTCCTCAGCGTTGTAATGTGCTTTTTAAGGCCGGAGCACTTCTTCTCGTCCAACTGATCAAACCCACCAGTCTTTTTAGCATATACACAGATTTAATGAATTTATCAGTGTCACTGAAGTAATCACCAACGTTAACAGACTTTTTGAAAGTTGCATCCAGAAAGTGAGTTATGTCCTTTAGAGAATAGAGATCCTCGATGTTTCTACGACTTTCACAGACAGATGCATCTGACTCGTAGACTCGTATGCTGCTCCACATGAAGCCTGGCTGTTAAGCCCACTCTGCCCATCATTACTGACATTATCTCTGCCGGAGGAGGTTGAAGCTTCCTCCTCTGTGGACCGGGAGTGTGTTTCAGTGTCTGCAGACTGAGAGCTGCTCATGTCGTCTGTTTCCATCTGCACCTGCTGACTTTATTTCTCTCAGGAAAGCTGTCAGCCTGGCTGCCGCGTCAGCCTCAGTCGCGCGCGGCGCCGTCAGCGGCCACCGACGCTACATCAGCCACACCATCAGCGCCCGGAGCAGCCCTGCTCGCCGCTCCAGCCGCGGCTCCATCACCAGTGAGTTCACCCGCCGCCGCCAGTCGCTTGTGTGGACACGTGACATGTTTGTGCCCTACTATGATGAACCATACCATACCATGATGAACTAGCGTACATCATGTAAAACTCGTCACCATGCTTCACCCTGAACGACACTGAGCTGGAGAATCCAAAAACATAAAGACCTGCCTCCTCAAAGACTGCACATGCTTTAGTTTTGGATCCTTGCAGCCCAGACTCACTGTCTTAAACCCGCTGGCAAACTTACTGAACCTACGGAGCTCGGTCTCCAACAAGTTGTTGGGAATAAACGCACCGCAGAGGGTGATCCGCGTAGAAGGTGTTGACGGCGGGGACACCTGGACAAACACGTCCCTGACAAACACACCGCTCTCTATCAGCTGATGGACATGGCGCTCCTCTTTCAGGAACACCACCACCGCTTTGTTCATGTGCAAAAGACATGTTGCCATGTCCTACCTGCTCGCCTGCAGCCAGCAGAACCTCCTCCACGGTAACATTACCCTCCGGAGGGACAACCCGCACTCCCTGTCTGATGGACGGAGGTGGTGTCTCGGCTGACGCCATTCCTCCCGGGAGCGGAAAAAAAACCCGACAGCCGCACAGATAACTCACGCTAGAAACTTTAAAAGAGCTTACCTGATCGTGCAGATAGGAAACAGTGAAAGATCAATGAAGGACAGGACTCAAAGAAATTCAAACTCTGCGCCACCACCGCACCACCACTCACAATCGCATTCACCGGAAACGGAAACAAGAGCAGAGGAGAGGAGAGGAGAGGAGAGAAGAGGAGAGGAGAGGAGATGAAAGAGGAGGGAAGGTAGGATGGGAGGAGAGACAAGCAAAGGAAACAGCAGGCAGGCGTTAACAAAGCTCTGCAACACGTCAGTGTCCTCTAAGAGGGTCCAGGTCAGGTGTCGGTCCACAGAACTGGACCACCAGGACGACAGGTGGTCCGGCCAGTGTTTGAAGGCCTTCACTGTGTGTGTGTGTGTGTGTGTGTGTGTGTGTGTGTGTCTCACTCTTCAGCTTGTCCATGCTCTGTTTGGCAGTGCTAAGCAGGTCCTCCGCCTCTTTCTTTGCGTTTTTGGCCCTCTGGTTGGCAGAATCCAGAGCCCCGGACCCCCCTAAAGAGGCCACCTTGTCCTGGAGCTCCCGGTACCGGTCCTCTGTCTGGTTCAGACCCTGGAAGGACAGAACCAATCAGAACCAATCACAACCGAGCAGTGACCCTCACGACTCTGGATCACACAGTGACCCTCACGACTCTGGATCACACAGTGACCCTCACGACTCTGGATCACACAGAGACCCTCTGGACCCTGGATCACACAGAGACCCTCTGGACCCTGGATCACACAGAGACCCCCTGGACCCTGGATCACACAGAGACCCCTTGGACCCTGGATCACACAGAGACCCCCTGGACCCTGGATCACACAGAGACCCCCTGGACCCTGGATCACACAGAGACCCCTTGGACCCTGGATCACACAGAGACCCCCTGGACCCTGGATCACACAGAGACCCTCTGGACCCTGGATCACACAGAGACCCTCTGGACCCCTGGATCACACAGAGACCCTCTGGACCCTGGATCACACAGAGACCCCCTGGACCCTGGATCACACAGAGACCCCCTGGACCCTGGATCACACAGAGACCCCCTGGACCCTGGATCACACAGAGACCCTCTGGACCCTGGATCACACAGAGACCCCCTGGACCCTGGATCACACAGAGACCCTCTGGACCCTGGATCACACAGAGACCCTCTGGACCCTGGATCACACAGAGACCCCCTGGACCCTGGATCACACAGAGACCCCCTGGACCCTGGATCACACAGAGACCCCCTGGACCCTGGATCACACAGAGACCCCCTGGACCCTGGATCACACAGAGACCCCCTGGACCCTGGATCACACAGAGACCCCCTGGACCCTGGATCACACAGAGACCAGCCCATTCCAACACTAAGGCAGATACATCTGAAAACAGGTTTTTCTCATTGCTTTCCGTTCAAAATAACAGTTTTATCCGCTGTAGTGAGGACAGCGCAAGTCAGCACACTCACTCACTCAAACGCACACACGCAGACGCACACTCACACACACGTGTGTGTGTTTACCCGCTTCAGGCTGCTGGCCAGCTGCGTGGCGTTGGAGGCCAGATTCTGGGCTTTCCTGGCCAGCAGACGGTTGTTCTCCGTCTTGTTCCTCAGCGCGTCCACCATGGACGACAGGTTGGCCAGACGCATCATCACCTCCATCTGCTTGTCCTCCAGCCACTGCAGACTGTCCTCCACCTGGGGGGTGGGTCCAGAGTGGTGCAGGTGGTGTGAGGAGCGAAGGAGTTGGTGATATTACGATTAGAAGAGATAAATATATATACGGTGTGTCAAATATATCAATTACTATGTGTATCAGCGCACACACACACACTGTTGCTTTCACACACACACACACACACACATGGTATGTGTGTGGCCGTACCGCGGTCGTGGCATTGCGGGTGCTGTTCAGGTTGTCCCGTGCGTCTCGCAGGGCGTCCTCAGCCTGCCCTATGGCCTTCTGGGAAATATCTAGCGCCTGCTTGGTGAGGTCGGTCTTATCCTTCACGCCCTCCGCCCGCTCTCTGAAGGATAGACAGACAGACAGACAGACAGGCAGGCAGGCAAAGAGACACAGAGAGAGACAGACAGACACAGACAGGCAGGCAGGCTTTAATCAGTGGCCGAGTTCAACATATTACATGCTCAGCACATTGCTGTTTTAAAAAACTTTTTTTGTTTTGCACAAAATGTTCTCCTTCCTCCATCGATCACCCACCCTCCCCTCCACCCATACACCCCTTCTTGCAGTACGATCAAGTAGTTCGCAGCCTTTCTTTTGTCAGTCTGTGATCCTCAGACGTTGTGTTGTTATGTTCTTGTCATGTTGTTCCCCTCGTCAACCACTCTCTCTGTATAAAGTGCACCCCGATCTCTCTGTATAAGGTGCACCCCGATCTCTCTGTATAAGGTGCACCCTGATCTCTCTGTATAAGGTGCACCCTGAACTCTCAGTATAAGGTGCACCCTGATCTCTCTATATAAGGTGCACCCTTATCCCTCCGGTCTGATGCTTGGGGCGTACTTGGCAGTCTTGGCACGGTCCAGTAGGTCTTTGGCCCGAGCGATGTCCTCCTGGCTGTGGTTGAAGACCCCCTGGATGTCGGTCAGGTTGGCCAGGCGGTCCTTCATCTCGCCCAGGATCTGGTCCAGAATGGTGTGGTTCAGGGGCAGCGTGATGGACAGGACGTGCAGGGCCACCTTCTCTATGCTTTCAGGGTCTGCGCCCTCCTCTGGACACAGGGCCAAGGGGGGGGAGAGGGAGAGGAAGAGAAGGGGAGACATTCGGGGAGAGAGATACAAAGAGATGGAGAGACAGAGAGACATCGAATGTAACATCATTAGACATGTTTGTAACTTCACTGCCTGGATCATCAGGAGAACAACGAGAGCAGCACACCAGTGAGGAAGTCCTTGATCTTCTTGATGAAGTCCTTCAGCTCCTTGTTGGAACTTTCAAACTGGTTCTTCTTCTTTTTGGCCTTTTCCAGCGTGCGTCTGGCCTGGTTCTTCACGTCTTTGGTCCGAGAAGCTATGTCCTGGAGCTGGAGACGCACACACACAGGCACACGTGTTACTACCATGTACAAACTACTGTACATCATAGTACTTCACATCACCATGTACAGCAGTAGGTATGTGTGTTTCATCTAACTCATTCACACCTCGAGTAGCACAACCACTGGTCGCATAGCAGACACTTTTATCCAACATAACTAACAGTGAATTACAGGATACCGACAGATAGCCCGCGGACACCGGGGATCGAGCCCAGAACACTCCAGCTGAGTCAAGCGCCCCGGGGCTGGCTGTAATGTCAGCTGTTGTCCCCAAGCATCCAAACACAACCATTCACCAAATATATAATATAATATAATATATATATTAGAATAGAATAACATCACAGCGCTATGAGCTAAGTCATCACAGGCCTCATGAAGCTGTGAGCTACGGGAAGCGCTACCTTGCGAGCTACAGCCTGCAGGTCGTCGCTGGCCTTGGTCAGGAAGGTGGCCGTGTCTCTCGCCCGCTGCAGCGCCACCAGTGAGCTGCTCTTGGTCCCGTTGCATCCCTCCCCGCCGCACACACGCTCGCCGTCTTCGTCACGGCAACCGACCCCGCCACACGGGCTGTCCGTGCAGCTCCCGTTGGCGGTCGTGTTGCCGTGGCCCCCGCACACCTGGTGATGATGAAGACACGGTCATGCTTCTCAGGCACATCGTCACGGCACTGGAATCCACTTGTGACCGCACCTTTTGATGAACTTATGGACTTCAAGATTGTGAGGTCTATGTGGTCTATGTGGTCCTACCTTGGGGCTGAGGTCTATGTGGTCTATGTGGTCCTACCTTGGGGCTGAGGTCTATGTGGTCTATGTGGTCCTACCTTGGGGCTGAGGTCTATGTGGTCCTACTTTGGGGCTGAGGTCTATGTGGTCCTACATTGGGGCTGAGGTCTATGTGAACCTACCTTGGGGTTGAGGTCTATGTGGACCTACCTTGGGGCTGAGGTCTATGTGGTCTATGTGGACCTACCTTGGGGCTGAGGTCTATGTGGTCTATGTGGTCCGACCTTGGGGCTGAGGTCTATGTGGTCTATGTGGTCCTACTTTGGGGCTGAGGTCTATGTGGTTCTACCTTGGGGCTGAGGTCTATGTGGTCTATGTGGTCCTACCTTGGGGCTTAGGTCTATGTGGTCCTACCTTGGGGCTGAGGTCTATGTGGTCCTACTTTGGGGTTGAGGTCTATGTGGTCCTACCTTGTGGCTGAGGTGGTGGATCTTCTTATCCAGGTCGTGGGCTTTGTGCTGGAGCTCTGCCAGGGACTTTTTCTGGGCGGCCACAGTCCGGAGGAACCGGTCCTTGCGGGAGTCCAGCAGGTCTTGGGTCCGCTGCCGGGTGTCCCTGGACTGTGCTACCGGGCTGGAGGGGCCCGACACCGAGGACTTACACCTCTGCTCCGCCTCCGCGGACTCTCGGTGGTACCGCTGCACCTTCTCAAACTGCTCTGTGGACGCAGTTAGCACCGGGTGTTAGCACAACAAGTTAGCACAAGGGGTTAGCACAACGGGTTAGCACAGGGTGTTTGCACAGGGTGCTAGCACAGCGGGTTAGCATGTGCTCATTAAGTTGTGTGATGATGTTCAATGTCATGCTAAATTTACACAAAATGTTTTGTGACGGGATGTTATGCTATGTTATGTTATTGTATCCTGGTGTACCACGGGAGAGAGGGCCCGTGCGTCCCCAGGTGCATCATGGGATGTCCTACCTGTGAAGCCTGAGTTCAGGTAGTCCTCCATGGTCTGACGTTTCTCTGCCAGCGAGGCGTTGACGCCCCTGAGCGCCCCCTCCAGGTCATCCAGGGCCCTGCGCAGCGCGGCGTCCAGCTCCCCCGTGGAGTTCAGCTCCCGGGACACGCCCATCAGACGGCCATCAGTCAGTGCTATCTCCGCCCTGGAGCGACACACACACGCATACACACACATAGACACACACACACACACACACACACACACACACACACAAACACGAACACAGACACACACACACGCACAAACACATGCACACACACACACACACACACACACACACACACACACACACACACACACACACAAACATACACACACACACACACACACACACACACGCACACACACACACACACACACACACACACACACACACACACACACACACACACACAAACACACACATACACGAGCGTTTCTTAATTACAGTTTCAATTAAAACTAATTACATTTTTCTTGTTGTGATTTTTGACTTGTAATTACTTTGAATTGCTGTAGAATGTGCTCCATAAATAAAGTTGACTTGATTGGATTACGTTATGCTGTAAAAGTGAGACGCACCAATCCACTAATGAAACCAATTACTCTTTAGTCATCAGCACACCGACGAAAAGTTCTGAAAGTGCCATCTGAAAAGATAGCACTTTTATCCAAACTGTGACAGTAAATTCAGATCATTTAGGTGCAGGCAGGGGTTAGACAGTACAGAGACAGGTCATTAAGGTCCAGGCAGGGGTTAGACAGTTCAGAGACAGGTCATTAAGGAGCAGGCAGGGGTTAGACAGTACAGAGACAGGTCATTAAGGAGCAGGTAGGGGTTAGACAGTACAGAGACAGGTCATTAAGGAGCAAGCAGGGGTTAGACAGTACAGAGATGGGTCATTACAGAGCAGGCAGGGGTTAGACAGTACAGAGACAGGTCATTAAGGAGCAGGTAGGGGTTAGGGGGCATCTTGCGCTAGAGTACCTTACCTGAGGTCATCAATGCTCTGCCCAATCAACTGTTGGACCCGGTCGTTCTCTTCTCCTCCTCGACCAATCAGATCCTGCACCCCCTTCAGCTTCTCCTCCAGCTCGCGGATGCGTGCGTCGCTGACTCCAGTGGTCCCGCCCCCCTCGCCAGTCTCCAGGATCTGGTTCACACGGCGCCGGATGGCCGCCAGGTTCTCCCGGATCTTCTGGAGCTCCGCGTCCCACAGGTGGAAGCAGGCGTGGCACGCCTCGCAGCGCGGGAACACGCCAGTGTAACCGCGGGCACAGCGGTCACAGCGTGGCCCGGACACGCCCTCGCGGCACGCACACACCCCGCTCTGACGGTCACACTGCGGCGTGTCGGAGCCCTGCGGGTGGCAGTTGCATTCTGGGAAAAGAGCGAGACAGGAAGCGGAGGTCACAGATGGAACACCCCGGGCTGAGGGGCTTCCTGTCTGGATGGATTTCCTTTCAGGTTTCAAGTTTCACGTCCTTTATTGTCAAATGTGCAGCATCACTGCACACACTGCACACTGCACACAGCATCATACTGTGCAATGAAATGTATTGGACGAGGCCCGCTCCAACATGGAAGGAAAATCAAAGAAAACTGTTCAGAATAACAGTAAGAGCAGCAATGGAGAATGAACGATGAAGAATGAAAATAAGCAGCAATGGAGAATGATTTGTTGCAGCATTGTAGAAATATAAAGTGCATACTGAAAGCATGTAAGCATTTACATCATACATAAACTGGAGGGTTGTACATGAGCTTTGATGGAAGCAGTGGTCAAATATGACACGATACAGATGTGCAGGAGAGTCCTAGCTGTTTTTAACCTTTAGAGGGCAGCAAAGGATCATGTTTCACTTTTCATAATTGAGACAATATGTCTATAGTACACGATGAGTAAATGATCAAATTCAACACAGTATTCAGATGTAAGATGAGGTGTTGAGGTACTGAGACAACCAAGCACCTTGACACTGTACTTGGGGGTCTCCCCAGTGGAGCTGCTCACACTCCGCACACTGCCGACCCCCGAAGCCTGGACGGCACTGACACTGGCCTGTGAACTATCACACACACACACACACACACACACACACACACACACACACACAACACACACACACACACACACACACACACCACACACACACACACACACACACCACACACACACACACACACACACACACACACACACACACACACACACACACACACCACACACACACACACACACACACACACACACACACACACACACACAGCCAGCAGGAGAGGAGAGAGCAGTTGTGATTTTTTTCTAAAACGGCTTCTAAACGGCTTGAGCTGAAGTCTTCATCCAAATGTTAGACGCAGAAGAGATCTGTGTGTAGTGTAGTGTGTGTGTGTGTGCGTGCGTGCGTGTGTGTGTGCGTGTGGTGCCCTGCCTACCATGTTGCAGTGGGCCCCCAGTGCGTGCAGGGGGTGGCAGTGGCAGGCCTCACAGCCGCCCTCCCGGCCGTAGTTCCAGTGGTTGGGGGCGCACTGGTCACAGCTGTGTCCCACCACGTGCTCCCTGCAGGGGCACGCGCCGCTCAGGGCGTCACACCGGCAACCCCCGCCGCTGCAGTGGCTCTCCAGGGTGCCGGCGCTCACACACGCACAGCCTGTGGGGGGGGGGGGGAGGGGGTTATTGTGGTCATGGATAGTACATGACCCCACACACACACACAGCAGCAGCAGGGTACAGGGCCTTTGAGGATGAACTGAACAGTGGTGGTTCTGGAGGTTCAGGTGTGATCCTGTCTGGACTACCACTGTATGATTGTACGATCGTTGTGGTGGAGCTGTACGTCTGTAGTCATGTGCCTGTTCAGCCCCCGCCCGGCTACACCTGTGGGCCCGGGTCGATCGGGGCTCTGCCAACACTCACGCCTGCAGTCCTGCGCCAGGGCGTTGCCGTAGTAACCCTGCTGGCAGTGGCTGCAGCCGGGCCCGTCCGTGTGGAACAGGCACTTCAGGCACTGGCCGGTGCGCGCGTCACATGACCCCGGGTCCTGCGTGTCGATGTTCCCGCTGCACTCACAGGGGCGGCACTGGCCCCCGGGCCGCTCCGGGTCGCCGTAGTAACCGGGAGCACAGACGTCACAGCGCGTGCCTGGGAGGGTGGGGGGGGCGGACATCACCATTGGTTACAACAACAACCATCAGCTTCACACCTCTAAGAACATCCTCTTCCTGAGAAACTAAACTCATTGGATGCAATGAACTGATCTCCATCCACCCCCCCCCCCCTTCACCAACCACCACCACGGCAACCGTGCCACGTGGCACTAACGGTCGCCCCCGGCGACTCACCCGCGTATCCGTGCTTGCAGCTGCACAGGATGTGGTTGGAGGTGTGGTCGGTGAGGCAGCGGTGAGCGTGGAAGTGTCCGCTGCCTGGGGTCCCCGGGCAGGGGCAGGGTCGGCAGTGCTCCCCTGAGCCCAGCACTGGGGTCCCGAAGAACCCATCCTCACACCTGGGAGGGGAGGGGAGGGTGCAGAGAGGGGGAGAGAGCAGAGAGGAGGGGATGAGTACCCTCAAGGCTCTGGCAACAAGACTGATTGGCAACAACACTCATTGATCTATTTTTGGAGGTTTCTCAAGTAATGTTAGTGTGGCAGGAGCTGTAACTGCGCTAACATAGTTCTTACATGGTTCTACCCAGTTCTAACATGGTTCTACGTAGTTCTAACATGGTTCTAATGTGGTTCTAACATTGTTCTAAAGTGGTTCTAACATGGTTCTACCGTGGTTCTAACATGGATCTAAAGTGGTTCTAACATGGTTCTAATGTGGTTCTAACATGGTTCTAAAGTGGTTCTAACATGGTTCTACTGTGGTTCTAACGTGGTTCTAAAGTGGTTCTAACATGGTTCTAACATGGTCCTAACGTGGTTCTAACATGGTTCTACGGTGGTTCTACCGTGGTCTCAGCGTGTTACCGTTCACAGGAGGGTCCGTCGGTGTGGTCCCTGCAGTGCAGACACTCCCCGGTGTGGGGGTGGCAGTAGTCTGCGTGTCCGTTACACTGGCACGGCCTGCAGGACGGGAAGCCCCACTGGCCCGGCTGGCAGTCCGAACACTGGCGGCCCCAGGCCCCCTGCCGGCACGGACACTGGCCCGAGGCCGGGTCGCAGCGGTGGCTGATCGAGCCCTGCGAGTGGCAGTCGCAGGCTGGGAGGGGGGTCAGAGGTCATTCACCCTCATTGTTCGTTGAAAAACAGTGTTCTACATACGACCCCAATTTCCCCTCTTGGGCCGACGAAGAACCTTATGTTTGCATTGCTTTGCTGCTGAGTTACACCAGTTGTATTTAAGTTTATTATATTGTCTGGTATCTGTTTCCACCAGGATCAATAAAGTGAGGCATGGCATGGCCAGCTGCGGCCTCTGAAACCACATTACAATTCCAACCGGTTGTTCTCATGAATAGATGTGCTGGGTTCTCCTGGTCTGGGCAGGAGAAGCCCACCAGAACAGAAGCCCACCAGAACACTCACCGGCACATCCCTGGGGTCCGAAGCCGTAGGTCCCGGGAGCGCACTGGTCACAGCGCCGGCCAATCACGTTGGGTTTACAGAGGCACTGACCTCCGACCTTATCACACTCTGCACTGACCGACCCCTGGGGGTCACACTGACAGGCTGGGGGGGAGAGAGAGAGAGAGAGAGAGAGAGAGAGAGAGAGAGAGAGAGAGAGAGAGAGAGAGAGAGAGAGAGAGAGAGAGAGAGAGAGAGAGAGAGAGAGAGAGAGAGAGAGAGAGAGAGAGAGAGAGAGAGAGAGAGAGAGAGAGAGAGGGAAGGATTAGCCTGTGTGTGCGTGTGTACGCGTGTATGTATGTGTGCCTATGTGTTAGCGTGTGTGTGCGCCAGTGTGTGCATGTGCGAGTGTGTGTGTGTGTGTATGTGTGTGTGTGTGTGTGTGTGTGTGTGTGTGTGTGTGTGTGTGTGTGTGTGTGTGTGGTTGTGTGTGTGTGTGTGTGTGTGTGTGTGTGCCTGTGTGTTAGCGTGTGTGTGCGCCAGTGTGTGCATGTGCGAGTGTGTGTGTGTGTGTGTGTGTGTGTGTGTGTGTGTGTGTGTGTGTGCGCACCGAGCGCCCCGTCATGGAGGAGAGCCGAGATGCTGCAGATGAGTTTGGAGCACATCTCGGCCAGCGTGGGGGTGGGCGTGATCATGAAGGAGTCCACACACATGTAGGCAATCATCTGCTCGCGCCGCTGCTCCGCCTCCATCCCGTTGCCGCGGAAACCAGGGAGCTCCGTGTATTTGGGGATGAGGACCAACTGGGAGAGGAGAGGAGTAAGAGGAGGAGAATAGAAGGTGAAGACAAACTGATCTCGTTGGAGACTTTGATGACCAGACTTTTTCCTGCTCATTCTCTCTCTTTTTTAGAGATGAAAATGAAAGTCACAACATAATAGTCAAGCACAGTAAAGTTTTGTCCAACTCTACTCTAGTTGCGACGTGGACGCTCAGATGCTGCACTAGCATTCCTCTACCACTAGAGGGGAGCAGTGTGTGGCGGTCGGACCCTTGCTACCTGTTGCCTGGGACCATGGCTCCAGTATGTCACTGGAGCCACTGTGTTCATATGACCATGAGGACTGGGAGAAAGAGGAGGGGGGGGGGGGGGGCGTTACCGAGTCCACGAGGATGAAGGCGGTGAGGTGGCGGTGGGACACGCCGTGGCGCTGGAAGCGGATAGCGATCACGTAGCGGTTGGCCGGCTCGAAGCAGAACGGCCGCGGCATCGCAACGTACCTGGAGGAGACGCACACACTTAGATACACACTTACACACACTTAGATATACACTTACACACACTTAGATACACACACTTAAATACACACTTAGATACAAACTTACACACACTTAGATATACACTTACAAACACACACTTAAATACACACTTACACACACTTAGATACACATACTACAATATGTACACTTAGATACACAACAACATATCTTTGCCCCATTATTCGTGGAACTCTGCCCACATATCTGATGATAACTCTGCAGCTATCTAGTGTCTGCAGGCTCTGTGTTCCAGGGGGCTTTTCTAATTGGTTCTGGCTGACTGACCAATCACAGTGGAGAACAGGGTATGGTTGACTGAACAGTTCCTATCCGGAGCAGAAAGAGGTTCTGGCCTGGGTTGGACCAGGCATGAGAAAGCTCTTCTATAGACTGGACTAGAGGACCAATGATTAACATTAGTCACTCAATTATTGTATTAATGATGTATTAATTATTGATAAATTGTGTGGACTGTACACATAGATGTGACCGAGAGGAACTCTGGGTCTTTTGGGCACACAATTGTTTTCACCCAGTCAACATCTGGTGGGAACTGTCCAGGTGAACAACATCCCTACACCTACACCCCAGGGTTAGGGGTGTAGGGTTAGCGATGTAGGGTGTAGGGTGTAGGATGTAGGGTGTAGGGTGTAGGGCCAGGGTGTAGGGCCAGAATTAGGGATCTAGGGTGTAGGGGTAGGGGTGTAGGGCCAGGGTGTAGGGTGTAGGGTTTGGGGTGTATGGTTAGCGATGTAGGGTTAGGGGTGTAGGGTTAGGGGTGTGGGGCCAGGATTAGGGGTGTAGGGTGTAGGTTCAGGGTACCTCTTGCGGTGAGGCAGGGTGACGGTGTAAAGCTGTTCGGTGGGCAGTAGGTTTCCACAGCGATGGCTGCTGGCCAACATCACCGAGGACACGCTGACAATAACCTCCCAGTCTTCTGTAGACTACACACACACACACACACGCACATGCACGCACACACACGCACATGCACACACACACACACGCACACACACACACACACACACACACACACACACACACACACACACACACACACACACACACAGACGCACACATTGTCAACTGGAATATAAACCTCTTTTCTAACACCTCACATCCAATGTTTTAATTCTTGGACGAGTTACTTGTTTACTATGGAGCAGGTAGGGGTCAGGGGTCATCTTGCTCTGCATGCCTAACAGGCACGAACCCAGAAGTCCTGAGTCAGCCGCGACTCAAACACCGTAACCACTTTCACTCTATCCTGCCCTGAGACACCTTTAAGCAAGGCAAGCCAACTGTCTCCTCTGGGGTTCGAACCCGCGCTGACCTCGGGCTCGTAGCGGATCATGATGTCATACTCCATGGCGTGGGGGATGTCGTCCACAGTGAACACCAGGCCGGCGCCGTCCTTGACCCGGGCGAAGCCAGGACCCGTCCACGTGGTCATGTGACCCGGGCTGCGCTCCCGGTGCACCGCCCGCACATCTGGCTGGAGACAGACAGACAGACAGACAGACAGACAGACAGACAGACGAGTTAATGATTGTTATTATCTCCCCAACATCAGGAAGAGGATGTTGTTAGAGGTGTGAAGTTCAGGGTGTCATGTCCTGAAGTTTCCGCATGATGTATATTGATTCATGTGTGTTCCATTATCATGCCTTGTAGAGGAAGAACAGACAGAGAAAGAGAGAGAGAGAGAGAGAGAGAGAGAGAGAGAGAGAGAGAGAGAGAGAGAGAGAGAGAGAGAGAGAGAGAGAGACTAAACAGATCAACAGAGAAAGACATAAACACAGGAAAAAAAAAAGATACGCAAATATTATTTCTCCGCAAGGACAAGGTTTTTAATCTTTGTGTTTGTAAAAAATCCACATTGTAGCTTATAACTCACACACTGTGTTTCAATGCTTTTAAAGACTGTATTCAGTTCCTACTTCAACCCAAACAGAGCCTGGACAGACTGCTAGAATCAGAGTGTTAGGTCTCCAGCGCTCTCCAGTGTTCTCTTCTCAGGGTCCAGAACACTTCCTCCAGGGCCTACAGGAGGGCTCAAGGACACACCGTACTTCTGTGTTGAGCAGCAGCTACACCCTGGGTCTCTACATCACCGCTGTGCCTACAGCCTGGATCATCATGTCTGAGCGGTGGGCCACAGAGGCCGGTACCACTCCGCTACCTGCTGCGCTTTGTTGATGCTCTGACAGTGAAACATGCAGTAGATGCATGACGAAGAGGCATTTAGATTTATTTTGTTCGTTTTTTTCTTTTTGGCATTTTCACATTCTAGCCCAGTTACTGAACTGACTTCTAAAGGTAACCAAGCGCTGAGAATCACAGAGCAGAAACATTCTCTGCACAACGGCAGAGCAGGCTTTGTTCCCCTCGGGGATCCTGCCCTCTGTGTATGTGTGTTCGTGTTTCTGTGTGTGCGTGTGTGTGTGTGTGTGGGTGTGTGTCTCAGATCATCCATCACCTCAGAACATGAGGTCATGTAAAACAGCATTGCCCCCCCCCCCCCACCACCACAACCCCTTCAGGGTTAAGAAAACTTCACGCACATGTCACCTGAGGCCCTCACTAAACACACATTGTCAGGCATGCACTGTACATGTGTGAGCATGCTGTGTGGGTCATGTTTACATTCATCGGACACAGACACACACACACACACACACACACACACACACACAAACAGATGTGTGCGGACACACACACATAAACACGCCCATACATGATCTCCGTCAACAATCAACATATTTCTGCTCCTTGTCGTTCCTCTTCTCCTCTTCCTGTCCTCCTGGCGATGCAGACGTGAGCCCACCGACAGGAGGTTCGGCCCCATCATTCAGTCTGAATATCCTGACATGTCTGAGCTGTCTGTCCACAGATCTCTTCCCCCAGATACCCACTCTGTCTCTGGTTGCTTCAGCCCATGTTTTGGCCCACTAATCAATCACTTTAGTAGCAGAACCCAAAACCTTTCAGAACAACTTCGAGGCAGAATCCAAAGTCACCGAGTCCTGCCTGCAAGATGGCGATGGGCCCTGGCGAGCCTTTGGGCCGGGCCGAGCCGTGCTGCGGTCTGACCCGCCCTGAATCACATGAACATGAGGACGAGGAGGGCGGGGCTTCAGGGGAGGGGGGGGGGGGGGGGGGGGACAGACCGGGGGGGCTGACGCTGCTCCGCCTTACCGTCTGCTGCAGCTGGCGGATGCGTCTCAGCGCTGCCCTCTGCTGCTGGGCGGTGGCCACGCGGCGGTGGCGCCGGTGTCTCTGCAGCTGGTTGTTGAGATGCTCCACGCAGTCCACCTCCGCCTGGGGCCTCGCCTTACCCTGGGGGAGGGGGAGGAAGGGGGGGGGGGGGGGGGAGGAAGAGGAGGCGACAGTGTGAATGTGTGTGGTTGTGTGTGTGCATTGCTAACCACTAGTGACAGGCTGGCTATCTTTTGTTTCATGGGTGACTTCCCATGTCTAAGCACAGTGCCTTGACAATGGCCCTGTGTTCTGTGCGCTCTCCCTTGTTCCCTGCATTCCGTGTGTTCTCCTTGTTCTATGTATGTTCTATCTACGTGTTCTCCGCGTTCTCACACACGTCTTCTCACTCCCGCTCTGCAGGCAAAAATAAACAGGCGGGTCATTTCCGTTTGCAAAGACAAAAAGGTGTTGTTCTCTCTCTCTAACCCGGCGCAGCACCCCCTGGACCGCTGCCCGGGTGTGACGGAGCAGGCAGGGTTACCTCAGGGTGAGCGGGCCTGTCTCTCTCTCTCTGTCTCTCTCTCTCTCTCCCTCTCCCTACCACTCTCCCTGGTTGGCAGTGTGGCGGCATGACGCGCGCGGTGGTGCGTCACCCCTCCACCTTCAGCCTCTCTCCCCCCCCCCCACGCTGCCCTAGCATGTGACACCCTGAACACCGGCGCCCAGCGGCAGAGACGGACGGGCCCACGTGTGACCGGGTACATTTGAAACCCGGGCCTTTCGTGTTCATACGTCATATCATGTCATCAGAACTCAGGAGAACTTTATTGCCAAGTAGGTTTGCACCTACGCAGACTTTGTCTTGGTGGTTCAAGCGCGAAATGGTGAACCAGCAGGAGTGTAGTAGTGTATAAGTGCATCCAACAGTAAAGTTCAAGGGCGGTGGTGGGATTGGGTGCAACGGTGCAAGGCGTGTAAAGAGTGATATTGTCAGTGGGGGTGGGGGGAGGGGGTGAGGGGGGGTCCCGGGGCTTATTCACGATCCCAACTGCAGCTGGGACTGGAGATTTTGGTCCTGATGGACCGCAGCCTCCCGCCAGAGGGGAGCGGGTCAAAGAGTCTGTGACCGGAATGAGAGGGGTCGGCCACAATCCTACCTGCACACCTCAGGACCCTGGAGGTGTGCAGGTCCAGAAGGGGTGGAAGGTTGCAGCCAATCACCTCCTCCGCAGAGCGAATGATACCCTGCAGCCTGCTCTGGTCCTTAGCAGTGGCTGCAGCGTACCAGACGGTGATGGAGGAAGTGAGGATGGACTCGATGAAGGCAGTGTAGAACTTCACCATCAATGTCTTTGGCAGGTTGAACTTCTTCACCTGCCACAGGAAGTACATCCTCTGTTGTGCTTTCTTGGTGAGGGGTCTGATGTTCAGATCCCATTTTAGGTCCTGGGTGATGATGGTGCCAAGGACGCGGCAGGACTCCGCAGAGTCAACCGTCAATATGTCATACAACTCCACCCCATTAGCACCTTTGCACAAAGGTGCAACAAAAGCCATCCCAGTGTGCAGGAGACGCTCGGCGGGCAGGAGAGGACACGCAGGGCGGGGTGTGTGCGTGCGCTGCGGCCGGCTCGCAGCGCCAGGCCACTCGACTGCCATTACATCAGGGCTAATTGGCGGGCGTGGAACTGGTCATGTGGAGCTAAGAGTCAGCAGCACAGCGAGCCGCCGCGGAGTGACAGAGTCCACCCGGCTCCACACAAACCTGCCGGCTCTGCTGGGGGGGGCAGGACGAGAAGTACCTGTGTGTGTCGCATGTGTCGTGTCGTGGTAGTTGAGAGAAGGGTATTGTTGAAAGCCGAAGGGTACTGGGTTTGATGGCCAATGTCCGCAGTGTACCTGTAGGCACCCTACAGTGAAATAACCAAACCTCTACTTGCAGACATAATATAAGATGAATATTTATAGTTTTCTTTTATCACAGACACATATATTGGTGGATGATATTTTCTTTACCTTTCATATAAGATGGCTAAAAGCACTAAATGCTAATTGAGGGATGAAGACGAGCGACCTTTCACCCCTGTCCGTGTGTTAGAGTGTCATATGGGCCGTTCTCACCGGCAGGGAGGGGTCATCGGGGGCGTGGCCTGTGGCGTTCTCAGCTTCGTACTTGGAGAAGTCCAGCGGAGCGCAGAAATACCCCGGCTGGACCTCGGAACACTGGCGACCAATCAGGTGCCTCCTGCAGTCACACTGACCGTTCTCCACCATGCACCTGCACACACACACACACAGTAAATTATTACAAACGTGAACATACACACACACACACACAGAAAAACTTCTTATTATCATAGTGAAAATAATTACAAAAGATGTCCGCACATAACCACACACTCTCTTTCTCAAGAAGTGTGTGTGTGTATGTTTGTGTCTTTGACTGTGTGAGTGTGTGAGTGTGTGTGTCAACCTGTTGTTGAAGGCTCCTCCAAAGTCACAGTCACATGACCTGCAGCCCACCAGGTCATTACTCAGCCCCCAGTACTCTGGCTGGAGGTCAAAAGTCAAAGAAAAACCTCACATATTCATGAACATACAATCATATTCATATTGTGTGTGTGTGTGTGTGTGTGTGTGTGGGTGGTCCCCACCAGACACTGGCTGCAGTGGCGTCCGGTCACGTAGCGTTTACAGGAGCAGTCGCCGCTGATCTGGTCACATGGTGCGCCCATCCGGATGATTCCCCGCAGATCACAGTTACACGCTGATGGACACACACACACACACACATAAATACACACACGCACACACACACACACATAAATACACACACACACACACACACATAAATACACACACGCACACACACACACACATAAATACACACACACACACACACATAAATACACACACGCACACACACACACGCATAGACACAGGCACACGCATAGACACAGGCACACACAAGCACACACATAAATACACACACACATACGCACACACAAACACACACACGCGCACACACACACAGACACACACACATACGCATAGACACAGGCCAACACACACGCACGCGCACACACATAAATACACACACACACACGCACACACACACACACACACACACACACACACACACACACACACACACACACACACACACACACACACACACACACACACGCATAGACACAGGCACACACACACATTTCCACGCTGCCACACACACACGGTGACTCACGCTGGCACCCCAGGGGGTTGTCCCGGCTCAGGCCGTAGAAGCCCTCCTTGCAGCCGTCACAGCGGGCTCCCTTCACGTTGGCCTTGCAGCGGCACTGGCCGGCGACCAGGCCGGCGCTCAGGTCGCTGTGGCCGTCACACGCCCCGCCCTGCAGGGAGCCCACCGGGTCGCAGTCGCACGCTGGGGGCCGGCGCGCCAGAACCATTCATTAATACCATCGCATTAATACCATCGCATTAATACCATCATGTTAATCTCATCATGTTAATTTCATCACATGAATACCATCCATTAATACCATCCATTAATACCATCCATTAATACCATCACATTAATACCATCCATTACTGTAATATCATCGCATTAATACCATCATGTTAATACCATCACATTAATACCATCCACTAATACCATCGCATTAATACCATCGCATTAATACCATCGCATTAACACCATCACCTTAATACCATCGCATTAATACCATCGCATTAACACCATCACCTTAATACCATCGCATTAACACCACCACGTTAACACCACCACATGAATACTGATGAATTACTGATGCAGCGGAGACATCTCCTCACCCGCTACAGACAGACCGCCACATTTACACGCTCTCTTTTCTTCAGTGACTTGTGTCACTGCATGTACTAGCAGTACTAGTAGTACTAGGACATTAAAACCATGTACTAGTAGTACTAGTACTACGACTGGAGGGGGCGGGTGGGGGCTGGGTCCCGACTCACCGATGCAGACCTGGGGGTCCCGGAGGTCCCTGTTGGGGTCTTTGTAGTAGAAGGGCTCACACATGTCACAGCTGCGTCCCATGGTGTTGTGGAGACAGTCGTCACACACCCCCCCACTCACGTTCCCCGTGGCCAGGAACACCGCCATGTCGAAGTGGCACTGGCTGGAGTGACCGTTACACTCGCACGCTGGAGACACACACACACACACACACACACACACACACACACACACATACATATCACAACTATGGACAGTTCCCAGGGATCGGAGTACACTGCCCGTGACCGTCTCAGCACTCCTACGCCGCTACAGGTATTATTGATTATTGATTATTGATTAGGTATTATGACCGCGTGGCCACCAGGACGGGGGCTTAGCGCGCCACACAAAGGTTCTTACTCTAATTATCATCATCATAAACCAATAAAGCAGTCCTCGATGGAGCTAAGGACCGACCGCGTGTGGCCCAGCCTTTGCATGGCGTGTTCTGCCTCCCTCTGTGTGTCATCACGCAGCACAGTGGTGGGTAACCAGCACCCCCATGGTGCTTCCCTCTGGCCTCCATCACCACTGGGGCTGCGCCTCACACAGCTGCTAGTGTGTGTAATCATGTGTAATACGTGTGCAAAGTGCCTGTGCTGGTATGCAGGTATGCATGTTTCTCTGCCTATGTGTGTGTGGATGTGTGTGTGTGTGCGCGTGTGTGTGTGTGTGTGTGTGTGCGCGTGTGTGTGTATGTGTGTGTGTGTGTGTGTGTGTGTGTGTGATTGTGTGTGTGTGTGCATGTGTGTGTGTGTGTGTTTTTGTGTGTGTGTGTGTGTGTGTGTGTGTGTGTGTGTGTGTGTGTGTGTGTGTGTGTGTGTGTGTGTGTGATTGTGTGTGTGTGTGCATGTGTGTGTGATTGTGTGTGTGTGTGTGTGAACATGAGGGGACTCTCTTTTGGTATGCGTGGTATGTGTGTGTGTGTGTGTGCGTGTGTGTGTGTCTGGACCTCCGCAGCAGAGCTTCAATCCAAAGTTCTGAACCCAAAGTCACAGCGTTTTGCGACCTGATGAGAGCCCGACACGGCCCTCCAGGCCCCGGCCTACACCCTCCTCATTCAGCGGGTTATGAGAACAGGAGTCTTTCTGTCCGGGTTTCATTCAAGTTCCTTGACTTTCCCGTCTCGTCGCGGTCTTAGTTCAACACGCTGTCACCGCTGTGGCATCGAACAGAACCCCCCCCCGGCTGCCTACTGTCGCGGTGTCAAAGTTCTTCACTTCTCCTAGTGAACACGTTACTGAATGAACTGACATGTTACTGAATCAACTGACATGTTTCTGAATCAACTGACATGTTACTAAATCAACCAACATGTTACTGAATCAACTGACATGTTACTAAATCAACTAACTTGTTACTAAATTAACTAACACGTTACAAAATCAACTAACTTGTTACTAAATTAACTAACATGTTATTAACTCAACTAACTTGTTACTAAATTAACTAACATGTTACTAAGTCAACTAACTTGTTACTAAATTAACTAACACGTTACTGAATTAACTAACATGTTACTTGTTAGGAAAAATATTATTTAGCAATGGTACGGTTAGGTTGATCTGACATTCTGAAGGACATAGTGAAGATTGTATTCTTCTTGGCGACTTTAAGTCTGACTCTCTGGAACTTGGAGACATAACATAAAGTGATTGAAGAATACACCTACGTCATGTCAAATCTGCTTAGTAACATGTAATGTTTATACATTATAAGCCAATCAGAATGGGACACTCCTGTCATGCTGTTCCGGTTTGAGACTTGTATATAATACACACTCATATACAATTCACACACAAATCTCTTGCTCGATTAAATCCTCTGCTTCTCCTCATACGAGACCAATAAACAACTTCAGTTTAAACTATCTAGAATTTCTGGCACTTCTTGTTCTTCGGCATCAACAACAATCTCCTCACTATCATTACTAAGTCAACTAACTTGTTACTGAATCAATTA
The DNA here is from genome assembly GCA_036785325.1 of Urophycis tenuis. Lineage (NCBI taxonomy): Eukaryota > Metazoa > Chordata > Actinopteri > Gadiformes > Phycidae > Urophycis > Urophycis tenuis. The sequence continues at coordinate 13,315 of JAXIVH010000848.1, read as the reverse complement.
ACTCGTTACTAAATTAACTAACTCGTTACTGAATTAACTAACATGTTACTTGCTCAAATCACTGATTTGATGTGATGCTTCAAATCACCAAACGTGACTAAACAGAACTGAAGCCGTGTGCGTGTACCTTTACAGGTGTGTGGGTTCTGGGGTTCTGCAGGGCTCCAGGGGAGGTCATGGTGGAAGTGTTGGCATCGCTCGCAGTTCAGACCCTCTGTGTTGTGTTTGCAGACGCAGCGCCCGTGGATCTGACCAATCACAGTACAGCACATCCAAATATCAAACCACTTCATTATGCAGAAATACAATGCTACAAATACTACAGCGTATTGTTCCCTGCTGGGCTGAACGTGCAGAGAGTGCACTCTCTGCACGTTCAGCCCAGCAGGGAACAATAAAGAAGATATTGTTGTAAATATTAATAGGCTGGGGGAAAAGTACCCTTTATGGCTGATGTGATGTCTTTATAAAGCCTTTATATACTATACTTCAACTCAGTTGAACACTCTTGGAGCATAAAGAAGCTTTTTGTTAACCTAGAGACAACTGCACACAGACCTACCCACGCTAAAGCAAGGACCTAGTGACTGCCCAACCCACTGCAACAGACAAGCTCACCACTAAAGGCTGAGTTATGGTTCCGCGTAGTGATCACGTTGTGATCACGCAATGGCCACACAGTTGCTCGGACGCAGTCATGAGACCGTGATGGTTCTGCGTGGGGTTTACGTGTCGAAATGCAATTCAATGCCACACCGGTAGAGGGACCAAAATGACCATTCTGGTCATTACATACGGATTACTAGCGAGTAAAAAAAAAGTTTACAGAAATGAAGGCAAAAAATTGCTGTCGCCAATCAGTCGAAGTATTTATCACACCGTGGCAGTGTTTACGAGTGGAAACCGGAAAAGCGATCTCCAGCGAATGTAGTTAGCGGACCAATCACAGCCAAAGCAGCTGCGTTGATGTTGCGTCGCCTCGACGCGCCTCTAGGATTTTTGGGAGGTGCACGTCAGGCCCTTGCGTTGGACGCAAGGGGAGTCCGCAAGGACGTAGAGGGTACGTAAGCCCTCCAGCGTTGCGTCAACGCGGAAGAATAAAATAAGCATAACCCAGCCTTTAGACCCCAAACGTTTGTCCCACACCCAACGTGCTGAGACCACCCCGTCCAGTCTGACCGCGCCCGCCCCTCCCCCCCCTCCCCCTCCCCTGGAGATCAATCTCGCTGACCATGCCGCTCTCCCGGGCGTCCACCCCGGGCACGGGCGCGCACTCGGAGGCGTGTCCGTAGCAGAAGCAGCTGCCGCGGACCACCAGCTCGTACAGCGCGTAGTAGTACTTCTGGAGCACGTGGGGCCGGCGGTCCAGCAGGTTGTCCCCCAGCGTGTGCAGCTTGGTCAGGTTGATGCGCAGGTTGGTGATGCGCAGCAGCTCTGGGGGACACAGCAAAGCGCCAAGGGTTAGGTGATGGTGCTCTCACCGACTCATTGACTCTCTCTCATTGACGAAAACACACACAGCACCCTCCCCCCTCACCGGGGCTCCACAGGGCCGGGTTCGCCACCGGGTTTGAAAATAAATGAATCCCGGTGAAGTGAAGTGGAGCCTTGGTGTGTGTGTGTGTGTGTGTGTGTGTGGGTGGGTGTGGGTGCCGGATACTGCTTTGTATTCACCTTGGATCTCCAAACTGTAGGGGTCTCTGACGTGGATCCCAGGGTCCAGCACTTTATAGATCACCTGGAAGGGGGGGAGGGGACCAGCCAACGAAAGCCATCAGGCCACTTCAGGAGGAAGCGAGAGTACTGCCTCCCTGCTGTTAGGCTCTTCACCATCATCATCATCATCATCATCCACGCGCCCCATCCACACTCCACGTCTACGGTCGGTGAGGCCAATGTCTTCGCTGCTTTGAAACCCAGATGTACCCTTGGGGATTATTGTTCATCAGAAAAGTACCACTACAGCCAATGTGTCAAACTCAAGGCCCGCGGGCCGCATCCGGTCAACGAGAGCTCAGGAGTACTTGTTGTACCATAGTTCTGCCCCTCTCATCTGTGGCGAAAAAAGTTTTGAACAAAGTTGACGTAATAACTTAATATTTGTCTTTGTTATTCACTTGAAAAGTTTGATCTTTGATTGATGGTGTAATGTTCTTAACCTCATAAATTGAAGGGATTTATGTTATAACAACACAGAGCAATGGGCTTCCATATTTTTTTTACATTTATATAAATGCATGTAAAATATTTGTACACTTGAATAAATAATAACCAAATGCAGAAACAGTTACTTAACAATATGTTATGGAGTAGTTTAGTGTATATATTCTTACAGTCTCAAGCGGCCCTTTGAGGGCAACCATAACACTGATGTGGCCCGCGGCAAAAAATGAGTTTGACTTTGAGACCGCACGGCAGCGCTAACTGGCTAGCTAGTTAGCTAGCTAGCTGACTACAGCTAGCTATTTAGCGCTGACGTTCTAGCTAGCTACAGTGACTACAGCTAGCGAGTCAGCGCTGACGTTGGGTCACAAAGGCATCGTCGCTCATCCCAAGCCACGGACCCCACGCGCGGCGAGACGCGTGCGTTGTGTGCGTTGCGGCGGCCCCTGACCTCCCCCTCCGTGGAGGGCTCGATGTCCGAGTAACGCTCCTCGCAGATCACGTCGTTGCTGCGCTGCAGGGCGCGGGCCGGCGCCGCCGGGAACGTCTTGGAGCAGTTGTAGGCGAAGTAGCGGTACGGACGCCACGAGCGCCCGAAGTCCGCCGAGCGCTCGATCAACATGGCCGCCGGCCGGAATGTCTGGTGGGGGCGGAGTCACAGTGAAAGGGGGCGTGGTTAAGTACCGGGGGGGGCAGTATGTAAGCCCTGAATGTGCAACAACTTTTCACAAATAGTTTCATGAATTTGACATAAATTATCAATAACTTTGGATTCAACTGTGGATCATATTTATATTGCTGTTATATTTCTTAGTAATACAGATGTGACATTAACCCAATGACTCTGCATGGGAGGCAGACGGCCGTCCGTTACAGGGAACAGGCAGCAATTCATTAGAAACGATGAGGTTATTCTGAAGCTGAGACCTGGAACAGCCTCAGAATAGTCACATGAAGTCACTTTTTGCCGCTTGAAAACACACACACACACACACACACACCTTGAACTTCATGATGAGGTGTGTGAAATGGAATTCCGCCTCGAGGTTCAGTCGGATACTGACACTCTCCTGGCCTGGGGATCAACAACAATTCATATGTCAAAAAACATGTTTGACCTCAATGACCTGTCTCTGTATTGTCTAACCCCTA